>WAAB01024227.1:213231-304294 GCA_013389865.1 Piaya cayana
CTCTTCTCCCAAGTGACAGGGGACAGGACAAGAGGGAATGGCCTCAAGCTCCACCAGGGGAGATTTAGGCTGGACATTAGGAAAAAGTTTTTCACAGAGAGGGTCATTGGGCATTATAACTGGCTGCCCAGGAGGTGGTTGATGCACCTTCCCTGGAGGTATTTAAGGCACGGGTGGACAAGGTCCTGAGGGGCATGGTTTAGTATTTGATAGGAATGGTTGGACTCGATGATCCGGTGGATCTCTTCCAACCTGGTTATTCTATGATTTAAGGAATTATAGACAGATTATAAAAGCATTAAGTGGATATTTCACCAACAAAGGAATAATGTGCTTTAAATAATACTTTAAATGATACTTTCAAACTCATCACATTTACTGGTCTGTTGCCATTGTCCTTGTACGTCTCACATAAAGTCAAAAGAAGAAAGAGATGAACATGTAAGCTATGTGTAAAGATATACAAAGAATGGTAAGGCATTAGATGAGGAGTAATACCTTTTATCAGAACAACTTATATTTGAAGATAGACAGGAACTCTCCTTTTGGCTTATCAGTCTTTTTTCTCAAGCTGTATCTAACTGCCCACTCAAAGCTTCTCTCACTTGTAGCCCTGGAGAATTACATCAACAGCTATGATGCGGCTTCTTAAGAACATTGAGACATGGTAGTGTGGCAGCAAGGCAAGTCACTTCTTCTAGTCAAGTGTTCATGTCATGTTCTTAATTGTGTTTTCTGATAAACAGTGAAACATTGCAATGGGTCTCTGAACTGTTTTGCCCTAGTTTTATAAACACGGAAAAATACACGGTAGGTTTGAACCCAAATGGCAAGTGGGATCAAATGCTTCTCAAAAATGACTAAAAGAAGGCTGTGAATTTTGGAAGGATGTGTTGTGATGGATGAACCCCTGCAACTGTTTCCTGAATTGCACAGTCCTGGGAATCTGCTTTCTCATCCCACCAAAATAATCAATAGCTGTTTGTTCCATATAACAGCAGGTGTCTAAGGCAAACATCTAAAATGCATTACTGTGCATTACAGCACATTAGTAAGTCCAAAGACTGCTGCATTCTGTAGCACTTGTCAGTGGGACCTTGAGGAAGGGCTCGGAAATATTGTTCACTTGATGCAGCAAAAGTTCAGCACTCCTGTGGAAAGTCAATACCACCACATCTGTGAGGAAGTTAACTCCAGTTCATAGAGGGTCGCAACACTTTTTTTCTTTCACACTTGTAAAACATAAAACATTTGAATACGTGTGAGTGTGGAGAGGCATGATGTGTTTCTGTATCTTCTACGTGCCGTGGTGATCTGCATTCTTCTCTGGGTGAAAGGCAAGAGTTGATACATACCATGTGCAAGCGTAGAGTCATTTCTTAATTTAGCAGCTCATATAGAAATTCTGTGCAGTTCTTTTCATCCCTGCTTCTCTCACTGTGTCTGTGTGGCAAACACCCTGGGGTGTCTGTGGTTTTTGAAGTGTATTTGCATGATACTGTATAATGAGCAATTACATTGTTTTGTAGTTGGTTGAAGGAGGTCACAATAATGTTTGTTTTTTGGGTTTTTTTACTTTTCTGTCTCCTTTGTGGTTGTAATAATTTTAGTCATTTTGGGATCAGTTGCCATGCAAAAGGAAGAAATGTATCTAAGAAAGCAACACCTAATTGTGACAAATTATCAGAAGGCTTTAGATGTGGTGGAATGCCTTGTTTGCCAGTAAATTTCTCTCTAGAAGAGGCGAGAGACCTGCATTTTTATCTATGTCTTTGTATTTGGCTTCTGAGGTGTAAGCACAGAAAAAGCAGATTTCTTTACAGAGAGGGAAGTCAAGAATTTTTCATTTGTAAGACCAAAAGATTTCAAACATCTCTATCATCTTGGTAGCAGTGCTTTTCCTATTCTTTAGCAGGACTTTGGAAAAGTCAAATAGGAAATTTCAACATTTTTGGAAAATGCTTACATATTGCCCAGTGCAAAGTTAACCAACAAACCTTGTTAGTACATACTTAGTCAGAACAGACGTTGAAGTGTCAAAGTTTCTGTGGCTCATGTGTACCTCACGTCCTCACTTTGTACCATGGTGGTAGACTGGCAGGTTGAATTGCCCGCCTCTGTTGACTCTTTGAAGTTGATGCAGTCCTGTCTGTGGTAATGCAAAATGACATAAAGGGAGGGAAGGAGCAAAATTTAGGTCTGTGCCCTTCAACACATGCACAAGCCTCCACCAGAGCCTGCCAGTGACAGAGGTCATGTAGAATGCTTACATGTATGTACAAGAAAAACTGCTACTTCTGCATGGCTGACAGTCATGCAGGGACCCTTCTGTAGGGGTAGGAAGAGAACTGGCCAAGAATTTGCACAGAGCAACCATCAGGAAGGAAAAGTCATGTTGTGTGCCTACAGCTGAAGCTAGAAAGAGCCTTATGCAGGGAGACATGAAGCAAAGGGATGAAGAATGATTGTAGCACAGATGCTTGTCGGAAGGTGAGAGCTGGTGGGTTGGAGGAGCTCTTGTGTTTGAAAAAGAAAACGGTGGGGCTCTCAGAACTAACAGGAGCTGTAGACTAGGGGAATGACAGGGATGTCTTTACAGAGAAGAGGTCGGAAGATGGCCCGCAAAAAAACTTGCAAGAGAAAGAGTCATTAACTCTTCATGCCTGCAATAAACTCAACCAGCTGAAATATACAACTCTGAAGTTTCTGTATCCTTTCTTCTACAAACACTGCCACTGATACTCTTGATAGTCTGTGAATTACTATGTATAGGCATTACATGTTTTTGAAAGATATAAAGATATGTTTCTGGCCTAAATTGTCAGAATTGGAGCCTTAAATAACATTAACATGTTCGTAACATGCATTCAGTTGCTCTTCTGTTCTTTGGCAAGACTGGTTAACTGACTTCAAGGCAGGTGCGTTTATTTTTGAATAACTTTGCCTTTGAGGCAACTCACTTACTTGGAAGAGTTTTATATTTATAAATCTCACCTTAACAGAGTGTCAGTGTGGACCGATAGCATATATCATCTTCATAAAAGCGGTGAGCAGGCTGTTGCATCATTTAGCTTAATCTGTCATCATTGATGACAAAGATCTAGGTACCTGCAGAAGACACTTGCTGGCCCCTGGTTTCAAGCTGAGAGAATTACCTCTGTCCATTGAGATCATACAAGGATCCTTAGAGCCTCTTACAAACCTAATACAGTTTCCCATGCTGGATAGTTCGAGTATCCTTCCAACTGCCATCCTAAGATCCTTCCAACTGCCATCCTAAGTACTGAAATTTCCAAAAGCAAGGTTGCTGCAGCATCTTCTTTTTAGAAGAGTGTCTAAAGAAGTTCAAATTTACAGATTATAGATCTGATTCATATCTATTGAACTTTTGTAAATCCAGATAAGGTTCATTTTGATGTAGTAGCTGAAAAGGCAAGATTCTCGGCAGTACAAAATAGGTACAGCTTCCCAGAAAACAATGTATTTATTTCTATTAATAACTCAGGCTTCTGAGAGTTTGCGTACTTTTTTTAGTGATTAATGGAGACAGTAGGAGATGAGGAGAGAGTGTTCATACCACCCAAATTTAATCTTCCAGGCATATCTCTGAAGCTGATTAGGAGTAATAGATTCCTCCAGAAGGTGGTTCAAAGCACTTCTATTAATTATTTTATATATCTGTGTGTAGTTAAATCAAGGTTGCTATGCAAGACTATCCTATCATTGGTTATGATTAGAGTTGCTGCTAGAATAGAACAGAGCCCTGAGAAGTTACATACAGGAAAGAGGAAACTTTCACAATCAAGGACTAGTATGAAAAGCCCAGTCTTACTATATTTTGTTTATGTACTTTTTTTTTTTGTCTGCATTTGACTCAATGTATGCTGCATTTGACTCAATGTCTGAGCTTCTGAGATAGGTGAAATAGAAGGTTGAAATAAATTTTTCCCTAATGCCACTTGGAATCTGTTAGAAACAGCAGTGGTACAGTAAAGAGCATTTAGTAAAGTTTAATTTTTCTCTGAAATATTTCTGTGAACTATGGTAAAACCAGATGGAATTTAAAATATACAAAAAGAGAAAAATATCAAGATGAGAAAGCAATGCATTGTATGGGAAAATAATTACTTTTATGTTTGATCATTTAGAATGGGTTTCAAAAGCACCAAGCAAAAAGCAGTATATTTATCCTCTTTTAACTTTAATTTCCGTTGTAGTTTTTCTTTTTTTCAGGGAACACATCTTTGTCTGTAGAATAAATATGCACTTAATGTGCTTGATATTAAGGATAATGATGATTAATTTAAAATTTTAGAAAATGCTGTTATGGAAAGAAGTCACAAGTGTCAGGTCTGTTAGCTGATGATTTTAGGGAGTATTTATTTGAACACTAGAATTAAACATAATTTAAATGAACTGAGGAGAGAGGAAGACTTCATAAGGGATGCTGTATAGCTTGTGGGTAGATATGCAGAATTCTGTTGCCCTCTTACTTTACTTCAGAGTTCTGTTCTCTCAACAACTTGCAGCTTGACCAGTTTGTAACAGAGAGCAAAATCTGCCCCTTTCATATTTTGTCAGAGGTTTAGGATAAATTGTGAGATTATGCATCATGTTATGTATTTGTATGTATATATTAGCAGTGTATTCAACTTTTTTTTAGGGCAGGACATATTATTCAGAGGTGAATTTGAGTCTGATCAGATACTACTTTTTAGTAACACTCATTTGTGCTCAGAAATCTTCAGAATGGAGTACTTCTATTTACATTTTCAAGGGGCAACTGCTAATTTTGAGGCACAGGTAGTTTTTACTGTCTTAATATTGGATAACTTAATTACAAATTGAGAACAACTTCAAAACAGTTTGGAAAGTGAGACTAAGTAAGCTATTTTGAAATCCTAAATTCAGATTTACTGTGGTGATCAATGATTATTTATGGTACTTCGGAGCATTAATATTTAGAATTTGCTCCATTTTACAGTTGTCCAGCAGTATATCCCACAGCTTTTTTCCAGAGAACTATTTCCATGCAGTATGAGCTCTTAGTTTATGTTTCTTGAGAATGCATATCTGAGAGACAGCATCAAATTAAACATTAAGTTAATTTTATCATTAAGTTATTTCAAGGTCAGAAATTCAGAGTGAACTGGTGAGGCTATATTATTTTGACTTGTTCTATTGCTGTGAGTTGATATTATCAGGTGCATAGATGTGTCTCAAACACAGCTTAGTGTGATATGTCCAAATAGGAGAGGCTCCTGTGGTAGTCCCACTGCATTTCACATGCAAGGCTTTTCTTCCCATTTCTATCTCAGTGCCTTGCCAGGGTAGCCTCCCACTCTGCCAGGGGAGGTTTAGGCTGGACATTAGGAAAAGAATTTCACAGAAAGGGTCATTGGGCACTGGCAGAGGCTGCCCAGGGAGGTGGTTGAGTCAACTTCCCTGGAGGTGTTTAAGGCACGGGTGGATGAGGTGCTAAGGGGCATGGTTTAGTGTTCAATAGGAACGGTTGGACTTGATGATCTGGTGGGTCTCTTCCAACCTGGTTATTCTATGATTCTATAAAGAGTAATCAGCTTGAGTTATGATAGAAATGCTTGAAACGGAAAAAAAAAAAGACCGACACAAGAAATTAGATTTTGGTAAGGCATTAAAAGGGCAAACTATTCTTTGTAAACCCAACAGATGCATTTCTACATTGCACAAGTTCTTTGGGGCTCTTCATATAGAAAAGCAATTGGTTGCAAGGCTGCAGTCTCAAGCAGTGGTTGAAGTGAAGAAGATGAAGCAATCTATGAAGACATTATTTTGACTTTCGAAAAAGAACTGACAGAAAAAAAGGCTTATCAGGCCACGAGTTAATTAAAAGATTCCAACTGTATCTGCAAGCTGATCTGTGAAGAAGTTGAACGGATTCCCATGCATTCGGGTATTCGCCCCAAATCTTTTTTTTTTTTTAACCGCTTATTATTGAAATGTGTGGATTTTATTTGTTGTTTTGCCAAAGCACACACCTCCAAGAGATAAGTACTTCTGCTTGAATTAAAAAGTGACTTGGCTATCAGCTGTTATTAGCTCTTGAGTTTATCTGTACGGAAGCTGTAGGCTTCGTGTTGCCTTTTTTCATTGGGCAATGCAAAGCTCCCCAAGAGCAGACCAAGCTAAAAGCATGGGCTCCCTCTGCTGGCGGCTGGTGCTGCTCGGAGTCCGTCCCAGGACAGTCAGCAGGAACCCCAGGCGATTAGTATTGAGAAGACACAAGTTGAAGCTTATTTTAAACAATTATATTTTTGAGCAGAAATAAACCAAGTGGCTAATAGAGCAGATTTAATCTCGCCTTTGAAATGCACAGCAATGTAAAACCTGCGTTTGAAATGACCAGGCACTCTGAAGTGATAGTGATCTTTTGAGTTCCTTTTGCATCTCAGCTGGATAAAGTTTTGAGCAACCTAATCTAAAATCAGTCACAGAGATGGAGGTTGAACCAGATAACCTCTTTGAGTTCCTTCCAATATACTTTGTTCTAGATTTCTGTCCTAAGTGTGAGAGAAAGGTTAAACTCCTGAAAAAGAATTTGTGTAATATAGCCTTTTGCTCCATGTTCATCTTGAAAGGCCTTTTATATTCCAGAAAAAGGGAATTCTACCTGTGCAAAGAGAGGGACCTGGAAGTGAACTCTCATCCTTCCTCAAAATACTGAACGGCAGTACGTAGTTATATGAAAGTCTACGATGACAGAGGAAAGCAGGGGAACCTAGGATATTCACAAGACAGAGAGGTTTCTTCAGAAGATGGTTCAGAGCAGAAGCCATAACCTAGACATTCTAGATCTTTATTCCCCAGTACAACTTATCTCCCTCTGTCAATAATGAAAGTAGCCTAGCAAGTCTGTTCTCTAAAGGCTAAACTTAGCCTTTATGGATATTTCTTTTTTTCCTCTCACTCCAGTGTGATTTTCTCAGTTCTTTGGGACATGGATGGACATGGAGTTTGCTTTTATCTGATGAGTTTGAATTTTATGTAAAAACATGGAGAGGTCAACTTGCCACAACAGTTTCCCATTGTCCTAACATGAATGTGTCAGATGAACAGTTGTGATTTCAGTTACAGATAGCTGTCAAAAAAAGGACTGTACCTTTTCTTCTAGACTTCTGGAAAACTGCCTTTACAAACATGGTACCAGGAATGAGACTTTTTTTTTTTTTTTAGATTACTAAAGTGCAATCTACAAAAGGCAATTCTGAAGGAACGGTCTGAAATTTTTAAGAAACAAGGTGATCAGATCAGTTGCATGTTAGCTTTGATGAATCGAGCTACAACGTAAGTAAAATGAGGAGGACGGTTAAAAAACACACTAGTAGTTCTATGATGATAGTCCTGGTGAAGAGACTGTATACCCAGCTCGTCCTCCTTGGTCACTCACTAGGCAGTTTTTCAGGAAACAGGAAGAAATCATAAGCAGAAGTTACAGAGGTAGCCCGGAAGAAACCTCATGTGATCATTTTTACAGGGAGGAAATGGCACTGAAATGTCATTGGCAAATCTGTCTTTGAAGCTGGTATATGTTGTACAGGTTGTTTTGTTCAGGGATACTTACTGAAACTGTTGAACGTACGATGTAGTACAAAGGTTTAATGGTAATGCTGGCATATGCCCATAATTGAGCCTCTCAGAAGAGTGAAGGAAGGTGTGTAGCTGGTATTGTCATTCTTTCTGGATGTTGTTGTAATGCCTTCTAGCTGAGCTGGCCCAAGTTGTGTGAATAACCAAGTGGCTGCATTAGACAGTTCTGCCAAGCACAGATGCACTTGAATAATCAAGGCCATTACTAAATAAATTGCTGTCTGAAATCAAAAACAAAGGGGAATGGCTTTAGGCATTAGATTTATACAGGCTTTTTATTTTCTAGTGTGTTTTCAATATCCTGGAGAACAGATGATGCCTGGATTTTCAAGAAGTGACGTAAAAATATGAATATGATTACCCTACTCTCAGTTCTATCCGAGTTTTAGTCTACTTGATCCTATCACAAAATGCAAGACAAAAAAGCCTTCCATATGCTGCCTTAAAAAAATCCTGGGAGAAGCATGCACTGTTCATTACAATAAAGTACATGTTCTATGAAATCTATTTTTTTTCCTTATTTCATTTTATATTAGGTGTATCTGCTTTTCAAGCATAATTTTTTTAAAATAATTCCTTCTCCATATTATACTTGTCTGCTGTAACAAGAACATGGGAGAATATTTGTGGAAATGTACTGAATCCCAGTCTGCAGATCGTGCCTTTACAGTCATCAAGTAGGTGTTCCAATTTATGAATAATAGGTTTTCTGGAAGCAGGCGGGTGAACCAACTCCACTGGCTTGCCTCAGTAACTTCAAAGGGAAACTTTTTTTTCCAGAAGAGACAGAAAGATCACATTTGGAGGTTGAAATAGCGCTCTGCACCCTTTAGCCAAGACAAGGAGAATGAGCCAGCATCTGAGAGATCTCGTCAAATTATCTAAATAGAAAGACAAATAAAATGTTCTTTAAGTTATAAGTAGCATGGATAAAGTTACTTATACGCAAAGTGGCTTTATTATTGTTTCCAGATGTAAATTTTGAAATGTAGAAAGAGCAGTTAGCATTTAGGTCCATTAAAAGCAATATAATTCGGGACTCATTCAGCTTCATAGACTCTCTTTTGCATGGGAAAGGTGAGACAGTAAGACAGGAATGAGAACTTAGTGCAGTTCAAGGCAATAGGCATGCATGGAGCCATAATGTGGAGTGTGGGTAGGATTTCTAAAGCAAAATCTGCACACATACATATACATACACTAGCACAAATAATTGACAGGCCTGTTCTATGACCAAAAAGAAACTGGGAAATAAAGTCTCCATCCTGACTTTTTTCTTGCAGTATCAAATCTAACATATAGAGAGCCATTTTCAAAGGAGGCAAAGGGAGGTACAGCTTCCCATTTCCCACTAATATGCAGAGACTACTCCCCACCTTGTAGACAACTCTGAGGACAATTACTGTCAATAAAGTGAAGCTGCACACTAAAACCAGCGTGTTTTTCCTGCTGTTGTTTGTTTCCACTGTGTCCTGAGCTTTGTCAGCTTACTGTGCTAATTTAAGGACTGAGTGTAGTCCCTAGGTGGTAACTCTCGTGTAATCCAGACGACCAGGACTCATGGTCTGTAGCTATGAGCATTTGTGAAGGTGCTCAAGCACAGGGTAAGGAACCCTGAAGCATAAAAGCAAACAGAAAGCAAGCTGGTGCAAGCCTAAATACAAAATGCTGCACCACCAGCTGGCCACAGTAAACATCCCGCAGCCTGTCCCTCAGTCATGTGTAAACAGCAGGCAGGCAGGAGCTGGAGCACACGATGCCTACAGCCTTTCCATAGGTGGCAGATCCCTTGCCAGTATACAGAAGCTACTTTAGTAGCTTTTATAGTAGGGGTGATTTGGTTTATTGTCAGTCTTCTACAACAGCATTTCAGATGGAGCTCTAGCTGTGGAGCATCTTATACTGGTGGTGCAGATGAGTTTAAACTTGAGAAAACCTATGTTAATTTTTACATTCAGGCTTAGTTTGGAGGGTTAGAATTTAAAAAAGGAAACACAAGTATATTTTAACTTGTAAACTGAATAAAATTGATATAAAATCTGTGAAGTCACTGGGAAAAAATAATACCGAAAGACCACTGTTTTACAGAGGAATAATTTTGTACGCAACTGCATAGTAGATAGGTTTTATTCTGTAAATTCCCTCTGGACACTGTTTATATCTTTCTCATAAATGACCCAATATATATATAGGGACCATACACATATGCCAAGACTGTATATATAGAGGACTCAATTCTGTGACTGTACGCTCATGATTGCTGTAGGTTTCAAGGGGGTGCCACATGTGGAACTGAGTAACTCAAACTTGTAAAAAAATCTCTGCTGAAGTGTTCCAACTTTTAAAGTTTGTCCCCTGATTCTCCATATACATTTCTATGAAGGCAGATCTTGTCTGTAAGTGAATGCAGCCAAATGTGTAGGTGATGCATATACATTACTTAACCAAAATAAAATTTTCATGAGTAGAGTTTATTTTGGCTTTTCTTTATCCTGAAATTGTTAGTGTTTTAAAAATATTTAACCAAAAAGCACAAACTGCACTTCACATAAAACACTCAGGAAGTGCAATAATACACCACAGGAGAAGAGAATAAAAATCATCAATTAATAATTCATAGCATTTCAGTAGCTATAATAATATCTACTGTTAAATGAATAGAACAAGCAACTTTACTGAAAGCACAACAAAAAGATTATACCAGCACTGACTCTTCTGAAATAATTTTTTCTTGATGACCTTCAGTGTGAGATTTCCATAAAGTATGACATATCTTGCTCCATCCTTTTGCTGTTTTTATGCAACTACTAATAGAAATCTTTCATTTCTTAATAAAAATACATTTCTACTATTAACACAAATCCCATTGAAGCTGGTGGAGATGTTCATACTGAATTCAGGAAGACCTCACTAATCTCTCAGTCACCCAAATATCTGCCTGTTTTCTCAAAATAAAGCTTGTTTGAGGATGCAATTGCGGTACTTGTTGGTGCAAAAGTTAGGTTCATAAAATATATGACTATCAGACTTCACCTTATGAAAATCTGGCATGCAGTGTAAAGGGATAGGAAAACTTAAAGGCACTTAATACTTTTCTGATTTAAAGGTGACCATGCATAACTCATTTGTGGCTTTACTTCAATCAACACCCTGCAGT
The DNA here is from genome assembly GCA_013389865.1 of Piaya cayana. Lineage (NCBI taxonomy): Eukaryota > Metazoa > Chordata > Aves > Cuculiformes > Coccyzidae > Piaya > Piaya cayana. The sequence goes on from WAAB01024227.1 coordinate 224,015, forward strand.
TTTGTGCATAAAGTCATCCAAGAGTCACTACTAAAAGTGGCATATTCTGGGGGGCCACAATTCCTTTGGCACCTCTTTAAAATTAAATGATAAATATAAATCACAACTGAGAGAGTCTGGTAAACTTGATACAAAAATATCTAGACTGTTGCACTCTAAGTACCTTCAGATGGCAATAGGCATTTCTGGAATCAAATTTTTCTAAACTAAGCTATATTGCGTTACCACTGCATAGCTCCCTAAGCTGAAGTTGAAAATTGCTGAAACTGCATTGAAATGTGGTACCTAATTACTGAAGAAATAGACAAAAATCTATTTTCTACCATTACCTACATATGGTGCTGCCTAAAATTCCTTCAGTGTGACCCTGCTTGCTCTTGAAGTTTCTCCAGCCCCATGCAGATGCCCCCCCAGGAGTGTTTTGATTTAAGAGAACAGGTAGGCTACAAGACTAGTTGTATGGAGAAAGGGTTTCCTTCTAGAGAATTATAATATATTGCGTGTAAATTAGTCTCATTGTTTCATAAAGTTTAAGATTATTTTTCTTCCTGGGAAAACTTTCAAGATTTTGATGATTCTATCCATCCTTTGTAATGGCTACATGGTGAAATTTCAGAATGGTTGTGGACTTAACTATTTGACATGAATTGTTACTTTTGATTGTTTCTAAATATCTAACTCCATTTTTAAGGGATATTATTTCAGCTATTATTTCCTTACATTTTAAGATTAAAGCTTTGAAAGGAAAACTGATCAACCAGGGAGCTACTTAGAAAGTCATTTACATAACTCTTTTCCATACATTTTAGACGCTTTCCTTTTTATTATTACAAATTCAGTGCAGCTGGCTCATTTCCCCAAAACATTTTCAATTTAAATAATTTTGTATCTTGTGTAAAAGCAGGTTTCTTAAATTTTTCCATTCAGCAGCATTCCAAACCCTGGAGGAGAAGGGAATCATTATTATTTCTTTCAATGTGGTGATGGATAGGCAGTCTGGATTTTCACTTTAAAGTGTTATCTGATGGTTAGAAACATAACACAACACAATACCTTAAAAACCACAAATGCCTTAGTTATTTAATAGAAGAATGAAATAAAAAGTATGTTTTTTTCCCAGGATTGAGACCATGCAGTCACATTATAATGACTGCATGGGATTTACACTGGTGACATCACGTAAGTATTTTATCATATGTATCACTAATAGTTTCCAAAGAGGCTGATTTTTGAGTTTCCTTTTAAACATCAGAGGTTGTTATTGTCAGACTTCTAACAGAATATATAAAGGAGTTCACTAGGTGAAGAAAAGTCATATAATGAGATGAAACATGTTCAGTTTTAGGCTTGCGGAGAACGCTTTCAGTATTTCATATTTTACAAACACTGCTGAAATCCCATCTGGTGCTGTGAAGTATTTTACTATCTCCTGCTGGGCCAGGCAGACATTGGTTTTCATGTCTATATGTTTCCAAAACATCAACAAAAAAATTGAATGGACCTGGACCAAGTACAGCAAATGGTAGAATGCCACATTTTCATTCTTCTGCATTTGAGAACAGAGACAAATGTCCTTGATTCCAGAAAAGATCCATCAGTTCCCATAACTGAACTTGTGAAAGATGCAAAGGAGTAAATTTCTCTAAGTAGTTCAACATTCAACATCTTGCGCATGATAGATTTTTATGAGCAATGTATATATTATTTCTGTTTCAATTACATACTTCATTTTCAAGGAAATTAATTTTAAAAATACAAAAGCCAGATGAAAATGTGCTCCACTTTGATATACACATTTTTCCTTTATGCAGCTGACTGTACTTATTAATTGAGTGTGGAAAAAAAAATAAAAAAACCCAGAAATACAAAGTCCTCGTATTTTTATATTCTGGGAGCCAGCATAATGCATACCAATGACCTGCTTTCTCTGAAGTCAATGGGAACATATCCATTTCTGGTCTTACACCACATCCACAACTGAGATAGCTTTTAATTATTTTAATTTGGTTACTTAAGCAATAAGAGAGAAGAAAATAGAGTCAGTTAAAAAAGGGGAAGGTCAGTGGGTCTGCATTAACTGCTGTTTGTAGAAGGGAGAGAATTATCTAAAATGACATGGCAGTGACAGCATAGCTGTGGCATACAACTGCATTTTAGTTGCTTAAGTTGTTTTCCGAAACACATTTTTTTTTGCACTGAATACCCTAGAAAGCCTTTCCTACATTCACTGATAATTTATAGGAATTGCCAAAACAAGTAAAAAAATCTTAGGGGAACAGAACTATAAAAGTAGACTGATTGCTTTTTAAGATGTTGTAGTCATGGATTTTTCTGTACACACTTTTGTGCCTTTTACTTGATAAATGGCTGGCATTATATCTGGAAAATTTTTCTGTGCATGCTTTTGATTGTATATTTGCTATTTTCTTAAAGGACAGACTTTCGATGGGAATGTAATTCTTGCTGCATTTGTTCATCCTTCATCCCTCCACATGTGATTTGCAGCAATCGGTCCCATTTTCCTGCCTGGGAAGATGGGGAACAGGTATACATGCAGACACACATTTCATATGAACTTCAGGTGTGAGCAACCCGAGGGATGGTTAATAGACTTATCCCTACTTCCATACAGTCTTGGCTCTTGTGAAATACATGTCCTTCTTATTCCAAGTCCTCAGTTTTCTCTCTCTGCTGGTATAATTCTGATTCTTAGAGGTAAGGGAGAAATTTGAGAATGCGAGGTCCACAGATCGTCTGATGTGTATATAAATCCATGGAAATTAGATTACTCTCTGTTTCTCAGTTTCTCTGGCCACTGTAAAATAACTCTTTCTTTGCTATTTAAAATGGTATTTTCAAATATTGGTCTAAGTAAATGGTGCTGTGGCAATCTTAAATGTAACGATAATCAGCATTCTGGATAAATGGCATTTATTTCTATTTGGGGCACTTTACTGAGTCTGTATGCACAGAGTGTGATAACAGCTTTATGACTAGTAGGAAATGTGAGCTCTTAACTCACTGGGAAGAAGGGCAGAGGGGTAGAGAAGCTCAGCCAAGCTAATTGCTATCTCTTCCATAAGGCAGATGTGCAATACAGGTGATTGTTCCATGAAGACCTGAATGACTGATAAACTGGAACAGGACTTACAGAAAGCTAAGAAGCTGAGGAGGAGTAGGAATTGCTAAAGTCTGTAACAAAGAGGAGACAAGTGCCTCTTCCAGCCTCTTTACCCTTTTTTAAGGGATATGGTGGTCAGTAGTGAGCTGGTGACCAGCTGTGGAGACAGGGGCTGTGGGGGAGGAGTGATGTGAGAAAGAAGGCCAACTGCAGCACTCCAGCAGGTGGGAATGATTATGGAAAGAATGACAACCTGTACTGTACATGCTATAGATGGTAGTTCCCAGAGGAGTTGAGTTAATAAAGCTTCAGCCAAAATAAACCACATCCCTTGCATCTCATCTTTCTTCCTGCATGTCCGAAACAACACAATGAAAGTCTATTGCCTTCCCTTACCCCCATGACTCCCCCAACATGATGAAGCTTGTTTCCATTCTGTTCTACGCAGCTGTATCATGGAAGGATGTAACTTTTGTTTTCTGTTAAAAGTACAAAAGTATGAATATTGAGTAGGCCTGGTTCTAAAAGGAGATATACACTCGAAGTGAGAAAAGGAGTGGAAAGCAAGCGAGCAGAAATATTACCTGCTTGATATAACAGTGTGCTGGTTTTGCCTTTAGCATCTGTTCCTAGGTCTGTGATAAACTGCATTTCTCAAGGCTGGGCAGAAATTACTGTGTTTACACTATACTATCCACGAGGGGAGCTAACAACCAGCAATCAAGTCACTACCTTTTGAAGTAATTGTTCTTTTTAATGGTAAGGACTTGTAGAAAAGAAGTTGTTCTGAACAAGACTAATTGTAAAAGGGAGCTCATTGAAGGACTGAATTATTTGAAAATCCAAATTCCAGCCTTCTCAGTGCTTCTTGTTTGTCTGAAGCTCTTTTATTCTAATGTCTTTCTGATAAAAGTATATATATTGTCTGTTTTATAGACAAAAGCACTTTCTAGATATTTTTCATAACAAACAGCACATGTCAAACCTGAATCCTACACCACATTTTCCCATTTTCTTTTACAGCCCCAGTCTTAATTTTCATTATTTTCATCACTGGTGGTAAATGGAGTTCTTCAGTACAACTTGGGTTCTAAGCCCTGTCAGTATGGAGCAACATTTGAAGTAGTAAGGATGGAAAGACTGACTTCAACACCATGTCTGTTATTTAATACCTTTGGCTTGCTATTTGCTTGAGAATTGGTTTGTCTGTTTCCAAGTCTATCATAGAAACTGCATATGCCAGAATAGTTTACGTAGATATCAAACCCTGATACTGTTTCCCTGGATGTGATTCTTCGCAGAGTTATTTGTATAGTCCATCTAGGAACTGGCCCATCAATGAAGTTTCAAATTTCTCCCTGCGTATTTAGAAATAGAAATGTCTATAGCAGCATAAGCAACTTTTTTTCTTTGTCCAGGTTGTAGGCAAAAAATATCTTAATTAGCTTATAGCGTGATTAAATGGGTGTTTGTGTATTTGATTGAGTATGTCTGTATTTATACTGAGGATTCATAGTCAAAGGTATACTGTCTATACATATATTTCTAAAGGTGGTGAAATTTCTGCTCATTTACTTGTGCATCCTACAATAAAGGGTAGTGTTTCCTAGGCAGGGGATCTGTAGCATTCATGGAGAGGCCATCAGCCACAAGGTGGGTTATGGAACTGAAACTAGGTGTGCTGATATAGAAGTTTAGGAGCAGCTCATCTGGGTCAAACTGTTGTTAAACAACATTTGAATGGAAAGTAATAAATATAGTCAGATTTATTAGTTTAGAAGTAAAGAACCTTCTTTTAAGTCCAGGAGGCAAAAATTGAGAATTGAAAATTTAGAATAGGCATGGGCTGCTCAGCTCTTTACTAGCATGTCAGGCATTTTTTGTGCAGTGGTTTGTTGCTATTTGTGTATCTGCTGTTATTATAAAATCTTTACATCTTCCTGTAATAATTCTTCTGAGTCTTTTAAAAGATGAGCTCACTTTCAAGATGAAATCAATCAAACCCATTGCTTTTCCATGAGCTTTTAAAGTCAAACACCCTATCATATGTATAATCTAATTTATCCTTGTTACATGCATTTTTTTTACTGCTTACTGCCAGAAACACTGGTAAAGAATTCCTATTAACTTATGTTTTCCTTTGTACATGCATTGGTAGTGAAATAGTGGGCAGGACTGGCATTAGCATCAATTGTGATCGGTGGATTTAGTGCATGCATAAGAGTATAAGTTGTAGGCTGACCCTTCTGAACAAATTACTTCATTTTTGGAGGCACCTTTCATAAATGCAAAAGCTAGAGCTTTAATTTTAATAATGGCAGCTCAGCTTTTGTTAGGAGAGCTGCCCACCAAAGCTAGTCTATATCCTAAGAAATGTGCTACACACTGAGAAATATTCACCAGCTTAACAATCAGCAAGTGTAAAACTCTTTTTACACATAAGGATGAGACCTTTTATAAGGATAAAACGTGTTCCAGACTTCAGAAATTCTGCAGTCTTGGTGGTGATATTTGCTTCTGTTGACTGAATTCCAGTATTAAGTAGACCTAATCATAATTACTTCTAGTCATCTTTATATCTATTTCCCCATGAGAGGGAGGAAGTTTCCTTAAAGTCCCTTTTATTACCCTGGGGTTTACTTGATTTGCAAATGTAAGACTCTATCCCTATATTTTTTTTCAGGTGTCCTTTGCTCTGGTTTGGGCTAAAGCAGAACATATTATGTGACTTTTTAGCTAAATTTCTTTCAAAACTTCAGCTGTTGAAGCTTACCAACACAGTTTTTCAGCCAGTGAGTGCCTCTAGAACTGATAGGACTGATAGTTATAACCAAGCTAGTGGGTCATTGGTGTGCAGAGAAGCCACTGCTAACACCTATTCCTACTTAAATTAAGGTTATCCCAGAGTTGGTGGGAAGAGGGTTGCACCTGCTGCAAGAATTGGACAGAACAGGTGACCCAAACCTGAATAATGAAGTATTCCATGCCATACATGTAATTCTCAGTATAGAAGCCTAAAGATCAAAAGTGTCAGCCCTTTCCTGGATCATGTTCAGGGAGGGCCTTGACTGTCTGTCTGCCACAGAAGCCACCTATGTTTCTGAATCTAGTTCCTGAGTCCAGATGCTGTGAGCCGCTGATTCTAGTCTGGAACCTTCCCTATGCCTGCCTCATGGCATCAGCAGTGATGTAGTGGTCATGGGGGAAGTTTGAATTGGCTTTGTATGTTTGTATATATTTTATTATTTTCTTATTACTATTAATGTCTTCCTTTTATTATTATTGTTCCATTAAAGCTGTTTCAGTGTTAGGCTTCAGTCCGCAAGTCTCTCTCACATTTCCCTATTCCCTTTCCTGTATGTGTGTGTAAATCGGGATAAAAGCTGCTCAGGTTAGCCACTGATCTGGCCAGGGGTGGAAGGGTGGAGGGGGGCTAAACCAGGACATTCATTAATGTGAAAACCTTTACAGAACAAATTACTGAAATGCTGGTGTTTCCTGTTCCATGAAATACAACTGTGTTACTAAAGCTTTAGCTAGCGAATGTTATGAATTCATTGAGATACAATTTTTCCTAACAGCTACTGATGCTCAGTAAGTAGAAAGTTTGGCTATTGGGTCTGGGGATAAGTGAGTAGGCCAGATGTGGATCCTTGACAACCAGTCACAACCTCCAAATTTTCTCAGGAAAGAATGAAAAAACACAGTGTGGATGCATACCGATGAAGGGTCTGTTGTTGTCTCCACACAGCAAGATTTGCCCCAGCTTTAACAACCACAATAAAGACCAACATTCATTTTGTCAATTGTTTTTAAGCAACTGGGTCAATGATACTCTCAACAATGTGAATGGTGAGCATTTAAATTGCTTTCACAAAAGCGGTTAACACATTGTACCACTAATTATGTGATTACAGGGGAGCAATTTATCAGTTTACTTTTACTGGAACCGTTTATTTTGGACTTAACCTTTGAGTTTTGCTGTAGTTTGAAACAGAACCTCTCACAGAAGGAAGCTGTTAGTAGTGGCTAGTTTATAGAGTGTGGGGCCCAACAAAAATACCTCAGAAACGTCCAAGGCCAGACAAGAGGTTTTGTGAAAGTCTCCTAATTCCACACATGAAACACAAGTTTCAGTTAAAAGGTGACCAGAATTTTACTTCTAAATATTCATCTTAAAATTCTAGTTTCAGGTTATGCAAGTGTAGATAACTGGTGACACATAGAGGAGGACAGGCAACCTTTGCTGTTTCTACCTTAGTTCACTTCCCTCCTCATAGACTAACCCTAGTTTGGGTTTTAGCAGTTATAAGGAATAAAGGTAGTCAACTTTGCTCATGCTCTCTGGCATGTATTGGCTTTTAGTGGATTAGGAATGCTAGGGATGGAGCAATAAACCAAGCTGCTTTTTTCTAGATCTGTGTGCAAGGGTTGTAATGTCTCTAGATCTCCTGCTATGTCTGCTAGCAGTGGCATGAGGAATTTCACATGATCAGTGAAATATGAGTGTTGCACCATGAATGAGCATGCACAGCATTCCAGTGGAGTAAGGATGTGGAGTAATGAGAGTATTAGAGGTAACAGTGTGTATTAAAACCGTAGCCAGAATGTCATTGACCAACACAGGCTGACCTTCTTCTGGCCTTCTTGTGAATTCATTCAGGTTTAAGTGGAATGGACTGTTCTCTAACCTGGGAACTTATACTCTGTACATCCTTTGGAGGAGGCTGAATACAGAGCAGAAATACAGGCAGCAGTCACTGAGCTTTGACAGCAAAACGAGTTTGCATTGGTTTAACTTAAACTTTTAAATAGGTTTCAGTTAAAAATTCAGCTGAGGACATGGTTCCCTTAGTTTATATATTAGATAGGCTCCTGACTAACTGAACTGAAATAGCTTTTTATACCAGAAGCCTTACTAAGTAGGGTAGATGCTATCAAGTTGGGTCTAAAAAAGAAGAGAATAGCATTTTTCTAGACTGTTATTTAAAGAATGTCTCTGAACACACTTGTACTTTCATAAGAGTTGAGTAACTTGTCCAGTTCCCAGCCTAAGGACCAGCCCTACTAAGAGCTGTTTAAATTAGGAATGATGCCCCTAGACTGGGTCACACAACTTGTGCTAAGTGCTACTGTTAGCTGTGCTGAGCATGGGGAGAGAGGATGAATCACAAATATCTGCAAGAGGTGTATATAGGGAAATGTCTCCAGAGGGCCAGAAGGACATGTTAGGAATCTTGATCCTCTGCTGATGGAGTGAATCTGACTTATAGCTTCAAAAAGCATGTCCTTCTAACTTTGGGTGCTTGGTCTAGAATCCTCTTCAGGGGAGGCCCTCAAAGTCCAGTGTATTACTTTGATTACATGTTTGGTGATAGTACAGCAGCCATCTTCTTCTCTTGATAAACTGACTAACGATATGAGGATCTGGAATCACTGCTGCTGGCTTGAGGGGTGAATCTGGATGCAGGCAAGTGAAGTTTGAAGTAAGTCTTGGTCTCTTGAAGATCATGTTATGGTCCTGACCATAACACATGGAGGTTTAGAGGCTGTGTACTTCAGATTCGTTCTCCCAGGGTGCTGTGGTGGTGATGGTGCAGACCTGAATGTCATTCCACATTGAGATGTGATGTGGCAGGGGCATTTACTGACAACTGGAAGTGCCATATAACCAAAGGCAGGAAATGTTAGTTTCTTACTTCCGCCAAAAATGCCTTTAAATTATACCCTGCCCATACCATTGAAGTTGTGATACCATCCAGAAAAGCATTCATAATTCATTGATCCGGAAAGGCCAAGAAGAAACTAGTTTCTGTGCTTTCTATTTAGGACGCAAATCTTACAGTAATGGTTCTTGGGTTTTTTTACCTAATTGCAGCCTTAGGACTAAACAACAAAACACAAAATACCCCATCTGGTTGACAAGTGGTCTGTGTTGCTACCATTCAGAAACATACTCTGCTGTAAACTTCTGTATCACAANTATTTGTAGAGAGTAATGAGGTCTCCCCTCAGCCCTAATTGCAGCCTTAGGACTAAACAACAAAACACAAAATACCCCATATAAGTGACAAGCTCGAGCCCCTTCACCAGTTTCGTTGCTCTTCTCTGGACACTCTCCAGTGTCACAACTGATCTTTTCTGCATGATACCTTCCATATTAACCAACAACTAGAGAGGTAGAATTTGAGTCCTCTCAATACATGTCCTTAAGGTTCTGAATTCACATTTCTCACTTCCTGGGTAAATGCTGTAAGATCTGTAAAAACAGCTGTTCCCACCTCTGGGTATTAAAAAAAAATAAATTGATGGCTCACAACTGCTGACTCTAGAAATTCCAGCTCCATGAATATTTGTTCAATGTCTCTCTGAACGTATCTTGCATTTAGTTACTTAGAGATTTTAAGCTAGTGGAATGTGGTTTTGTAAGGATCCTGACCATATCTAGACTGGCACTTGCAGAGAAAGCATTGAATCAAATAGACATATATACTTAGTGAATTTAGGCAACTTCAAGATTAGGCAACAGCTGATGAATCTTATTTAGATCCCAATTTTTGTCTCTGGGCCCCAGTTCTAACATCAGTCCTGCTTTAAATGCCCTTATTTTTCCAGGTTACAGCACAAAGACTTTAGAGAACACTAGTTCCTGCACTCAAATGTGCTTTTGTATGGAGCCCTTGAGGAAAGGATGATATTCTTTAGCTTTCTTCAGACTCCATTTTATAACATTTGTTATCTCATTTTTACTTTTGAGTAAACAAAACTTATAGATTCATGATGGTCTGTACAGGTTTCAAATGTAACTTCTTTCTTCTTTCCTTACCCTTAGGGCTCAAATACTCCACAGAAGGGTTTTTGAATTTTTGCTTTCTTCAATCAACATCGCATTACTGCATTTGTGAAGTGATGTGAAGTGATATGTAAGTCAGTAGATGGTAACATATCTGTTTCTATGAATGTTAACTAGATTTTGCAAAGCTAATTAATCTCAAACACCATAACACCTCCACTTCTTAGCACATGCTAATCTGAGATTTGCAATGGGAATGAAATGGAAAGAAAAGGCAGTTGTTACAAAAATACACAGGGACTTTCTTCTGAGGAATGTTGGCCGAGAAGCTATGTACACATATTTCTTTTGTTAGAAAAAATGTCCTAAAAGGTGAATACAATAGTTCTATATTTTCTCTGGGGAAACTTTAAGTAACAATTATATTACTACTAATCAAAGTTATATGGATATATATTAAAAAGAAAAAATATTACATTCAGTAACTTGCAAATGCTATCCTGGCTTTAAAAGCTTCTTATAAATGTCTCCCTCCTTTCAAAACAGAGAACTCACAGTTAGTCTGTTAAGAGCCCTAAAGCATTAAACAGCTATTATTGACCTTTTTGGTTGCTCTCAGGTGCTAAACATTAGAAAACACAAAAGTAGCTAATTTGTAATTTAAGAGTTTACAGCTCAGATTCATTTTATAAAACTATTAGCCACAGAAAATAAATAATTAGATATTGCTTGTTGGTAAATATGCAATGAATAAGTTCAGTCTGTAAGATACAAGAGATGAGGGAACAGATATTTGAGGCATAGAAAAGACCATAGATAGACAGCTGGCTTGATTTTAGTCACTCATACTGAGAGGACTATTTTGGATATTTGCTTGGTTTACCACCCATTGATTTCTAACTCAGAATTAAAATTCACTTAAATGTGGAGGCCAGTCAATCAAGAGGAATCCTCAGAAGAACATCCATAAAACTGCGTGCCAGAGAAGTCAGCTCGGATGCAGCTTTTCAGCAGCTGACGTGTGTGATCTAGGCATATCCTGTGACTGACAATCCTTTTGCTGGAAGGACTGTCCACCTTGCAGCATCGATGGCAGAGAAACTGCTGTTTGTAGTTGCTCCTCACAGTCTGTCCAGTGGTGTTGACAGTAGCTGTGCAAATTGGATTCCTAGGCCCATGGCATCATCATGCATAGTGTTTCTTTTCTTCATTTGAGGGGAGCAAGTGTTTTAGCCTAACATGCAAAACTTCTTTTTTGTGTAGTTCATGAAGCATCAAATCTGTGTAAGGTCCATGAAATAAAGACTGACTCTGCCCCATTAGTATTCTGGCCATATTTTAGGATGACATAAGTGGACCTATAGATTTTAGAAATGATGTTTTGCTGTCATCTAAATCTGCCCCACAACTAAGTTCTGTGTAGAGAGGGTGATGCCCCATGCCAAGGCTCGGGTATTTCAATTTCCCAGCTGTGTATTTCTTCACCTATTTAGACATTATCACACCCCTAACCCTACTGGCCCCTGCCCTGATAGTTTTTAGAAATCAATGAGAAAAATTAAAGGCAATTAATACAGTTCAAGGTTTACTTCTACTAAGTCATCCCCCAGCCTATGTTCATCTTTACAATTTTCTTTTTTTTTTTTTTAATTTAAAAATGAGTACTATTACTAGTAGCTTGAAAAATTGTGGGTTTAGTGTCTGCTCATGAGCAGTCACAGGAAGCTTCACTGACCTCCTCTTGCTTCCTCTGCAGGGAGGGAAGAAGAGTTGTGCCTGTTGTTTCCATCACCTGAAACTGAAACTGGCCATGGTGTCTTTGCAGCTACCCAGCCTTCTGCTCAGATGAGTTCTTTATCTGGCAGAACTGGGGTCTATACTCAGACAAGGGTATGCTTTATATAAACTCCTGTAGTAGAAGCCACTTGTCCTTAAAGCAAATGACTCCTACTGCAGGTTATTTTTAAGTAATTTATAATTTCTCATTTTTATTTGTAGTGATAAAAGTTTTGTATTTTTTACCTTTCAGTTGCTGCATACTGGAAGTAATATATTACATTGACTGAAGTCATTGATGGACATAAGAAACTGAAATGTTTTTTCTGCTGTTATGATTATAACACATGAAATAATGTGTATCATAATAACAGTTTATTATCTTCAGTTTTTTTCCACACCCAATTTAAACTAAGTTTTCAAGTTCCTTAGTTTTGTTTTGGTTTTTTTCAGGCAAAACTATTGATGCAATTCTATTTCCACTAAGCAAAAAAATAGAATATTCAGAACTGGTTTGTGTTTATGCCCTCTATAACTACAATTATGTCTCTAAATGAGAAATTTATTTTCAAACAAACTGCAGGTTTTAAAGATTTTCAATATTCCTTTCATTTCCCCCTTCGGTGTAGGAAGTGTCATAGCTAATTTGTACCTTTTGGTTGAATGTGGATCAGAGATATCTCTGGCTGCAAAAGCTGGCTTTGTACTGTCCCAGAATTTGGGAGTGCTTAGATCTTGGAGCTTGATTTTTATCAGGCTTGTTCTTTGTTGTCTTTAGATGAGAGGCAGCCTATCAATTGGATGAGCAAATTCTTTTGCCTTGGTTACACTACTTTTACTGAATTAATGACAATATGGTCACATACTGTAGCAGAGCGGAAAAATAGACCCAGAGTGTTTATTGTAAGTAGCAACAAGGAAAAGAAACCTATTGAAGAGAAGAAATGTACCTTGCTAACTTTACGTACCAAACTGACGATTTACTCCAACAGTAACATTTTATTAAACCAGGCCAAAGTCACAGTATAAAACTTACCTTATAGCAACAACTCTGCCTGCCCTGTCCTTTGCCGTTCCTAAAAGACTGCAGAGCACATATAAACTGGTAAAAGTACTGAAATTGCTTAGCTATCTGTTTTCAGTATCCCTCCAGGCTTATGTACTACATAAAGAGCAAAGAAAAACAACTAAACATTTTAAGAGGATAGAGAAGTTTTAATTCTGAAATATGCAGGGGCTTTTTTTTAGACTTTTGAGTCTACACTACAGATTTCTAATAGCAAACAATAGAAGTTAAAAATAAAAGAGTTTGATGCATTAGTTATGGGTTGGCAATGGACAGATATGTGGTGCTTATTCTCTGGCTGGCATGGCATGGCATCAGCATTGAGTCCCTGCTAAAACAAAAAAGCGGAAAGTCAAACAACAGTCAAGTCAAATTAAACCTCTTTTTGTTTAATTTTTCAAAGTGATTCATTTAGCTGGTTGGCAGGAAGTCAAACTGATAGCTAACAATAGCTCATTTATTTAATGTCGCTTTCAGTACCCTGTAGCCACTCGACTGTAGCAGAACTTATCTTCTGTAATTCTCTTTGAGCTGTGAAGATAGGCCAGGAAACCAGAGTAGGTCAGGTGTACGTGGAGGCACAACTCATATGGTGGGGCAGTTTGTGCTTCATGAACCATGGAACTGGGGAGGGATTTTCAAGAATAGTTACAGCTTACTTTTAATCTGAAAAGTGAATAAAACTGATATCACTCTGTTCCATGCTTGCTGAGTTTCAATAGCTCAAAAAATAAAAAGGCTCAGTTTACAGAGAAAAAAACTGTGGCATAAATTGCCAATGTTGCAAAAATCCTATGAGGGTGAAAAAAGAAAAGATCTTCCCTGACTACATTTTTGCACCAGTTAAAAAAATCTGTGGAGGGTAAGTTAGTCTCTTGGTGATTTGCACATAGTTCTGTTTTCATCAGTAGAGTTGAAAGAATTAATTTTGTTTAGAATTAGCAAACAACTCTGCCATTTTGCACAAATATGAGCACATGTAGTCATAAGCACTTTTTTGGTAATGGTTCTATGGGGCTCATAGAAATAAAGTTAAGTAAAGGTTATTATGTCAATAAAGTCAGTGGTTACAAACCTAATAATCAGAGAGGAAACAGATCAGTTGAGTAAGAAGATAATATTTACAATAAGTGTGAGTGTTGATAGCAAAGTTTTTTCTCTTCTGTTTAATAGAATTGTGTGTGACTGTGGCATGGTGTTTGAACAAGGAGCTCTGATATAGGCTGTTCACCCAATGAAAACAAGTGTAGTGTGTGACAGTTCTTTGGCATTTTAAAATTATATATCATGCAGTATAAATGTATACAGAAATGCTGCAATGAGTGGGAAAATATGAGCAGCCTATACATGGGAGACATCTGTTTAAATCCTATGTATAATTTTCGTTTGTTTGTTACAAAGGACTGGATAATTTTGATGTTCACTTTCAGTTTTTATATATTTAATCTAAACATTTCCATATATTCATGTTCAGACATGGTGATCTGTGATTAAAAAACATTTTTATACATAAGAACCATGTATTATATATTAAAGATATCTTCCCGTTATTCAGCAGTGGTAAGGATTAGATATGCTTGCAAGGTTATTTTAGAATACTTTTCAAATGCTTACTTTCTTAAAGAGGCACAGTTACCTCTAATTCAACTTATATATATGAAAATACAGTAATTCTGATAGAATAAAAGTATTTTTTTCATAGAATACGTGTAGCTGTTTCTAAGTAGAAGTATTCTGTCAGAAAAAGACTGGAGAAAGAGCACTGATCCATTATCCTTGACTCTCTGGGGGTATCTCTTTGTGATCTGTGTTTTAAACTTGTAATTTTTCCTCCCTGAATTCCATCTAATGTATAATTTTATTATCCCTGTGTTATTGCATCTTTAATGTATTGGTTCTCTGACATCCTGGTAAGCCAAGCCAATGAGAATTTTTAGTAAGCATGAGTCTGTAGTCAGTCAAATCAGGAGTGGATTCTGATCAAGTGTAATCCTTCAGCTTAATGGGGTAAAGAAACAATCTGTTCTCAAGAAAAAGTTATGTTACAGGAGCAATACAATGTCCACAAGAAATATAACGCTTATAGTGTGTACTTTCTGGAGGTTTTTAGAGTGATATGAAATATAACAGAGAAAACAGGTTTTAAATGTGTTACTCACCACACTAGGGTAAATGTATCATGAGTACTCTTGTGATAGTGTTAGAAAGGCTACTCGTATTGAGAATATAGCCATTATGATGTGGAACAAGCACTACCCTGCTGTAACATATGCCCACACTACTAAGGACTTTAAAATAGAAAAACGTTTAAGACCGATAAAATCAATACAACATTTGTTAGGGTTAACATAAAGGCAATGTAAAAACCAGAACAAGCATGGTTTTATTGTTATTTATTAACAGTCTTATTTATATTGCACCAGTAATGATGTAGATGTTATATAGATAGATATATAAATACCATTTTCTCCCAGAATTTAAATCTAAATGCCTGTGTACAGAAAAAGCAAAACCACAGGAAGGGAGGTGCCAGGACTGTTCATGCCAATGCAAAAATGTCCATCTATGTGTGGTGCTGGTGGTGCTGGCATGGGGCTTACTGGACATGTTATACTGTTGAAATGTATACTTTGAAAATATAACCCAGAGGGTAAAATCCAGTCATGAAATCGAGTTTTGCCTTTGACATCAAAAAGATCATGGTTTCACGTAGGTAGTTCTGTCAAAGTACAAAATCCCATATGCCTGGGGAGAGTATTAGTCAATAACCGAGAGGCAAGTAATAAAATTTTATAGTTAATTTTCTTGAAAGCACTTTTATTTCTAGAAGAAAACCAGGACTCAATATCAAGGCTGTGCTTAAAGTTATGGCCTAAAAAATGAGTTTCGCCTTCCACAGTCAAAAAGTGGAGAAAGTTTGTCCAACTTCTGGGCTGAAATCACTTTACTTATATGAAAGGCAGAGAGAGTTCACATTAAGGGATCACAATAAGTGATCATGCTAAGAGACAGAAATCTTTGTCCAAAACTTATGAATTTAGGGTTCCACAAACTTCACACAAAGCTGACAAAAGAGCGCAATTGCTGAAAGGAGGCAGCTTCTAGGAGGGAGTATGGGTTGTGTACATACCTCTTTAAAGGGTACAATATGATGCTTTATTGACACTGCTGGAGTGAAAACATTTAGAAAACTGAATGTAAGTTAGTCATCACATCCACAGACTGAGTTATTTTTATTCGTATTCCCCACAGCTTTAAATAAAAGTGCAAGGAATT
Source organism: Piaya cayana (assembly GCA_013389865.1). Lineage (NCBI taxonomy): Eukaryota > Metazoa > Chordata > Aves > Cuculiformes > Coccyzidae > Piaya > Piaya cayana. Next base: position 240,047 of record WAAB01024227.1, read on the forward strand.
GCTGTTTTCCCCACACTTACATGCAGAAAAAATCTGGTTAATTGCTTATAGTAGAGAAAAACGTATTGGTGTGAATGTGTCATTATGATAAACTTTTATTTTGCAAACATATTTTAGGAAACATCACTCTGAAGACAGGATATAGGTACATTCCTGTGATGAATAGCAACAGCTTTTCAAGTGACCACTTCCCAATTTATGCACAGAAATTACCTGTAAACACACCTCAGTCATGAAAAAACACAGTAGTTCAAACCTTACCAAAAGCAATCAGCTATCTTGCATGTATCCACTGGATAGACAATAGATGACCACAGAGAAACAGCTGACAAACCATGGGTTAAGTTTGTGATTACTCTGCAGCAATTCATCACTTTGTTGATTCACTGAACACAAGGATAGAGATTCCTGTTAAGGGAACTAGCTTTTAATACAAAAGAATAATTTGCTCTGCTTTTCAATAAGTTGATTAATGCTAACTGTGTGAGAAAAATGAAGTATAAATGTGAATGAAAATGGAAAAGAACTTTAACACAAGTAAAACCAAAATTACGTGTGATTTTAACAAAAGGGTAATAAACAGAGGCCATCCTCTTTCAGAATTTATACCAAAATACAGGTCTAACAGCAATTAATTTAAATCAATCCTACAGTTAGTGATGGTACTAGACCTGAAGACAAGCATTCTGCATGTGTTTATGTAAGGAGAGGAAACTGCTGTATGCAACTGCAGACTTACGAATCTGGCTCAGTAGTACATGTAGCTTCAAAATATTGAAGGGAAATGCCATTAAAGCTACAGATAAAAGGGAAATGGAATTTTGCTTTACAAAAGCAGGATATGCCAAAGTAACCTGATCTCTTCTTTTTTTTTTTCTTTTTTTCTTTTCTCATTTTTCTTTTCTTTTAAATAGGATTACTTCATTTTCTAGAGAAAGGAAACAAAAAGCATATATTCTACTGGTCTTTCTGCTATAAACACAATGTGCTGCAGAAAATAAAAATACTTGTCTTGGAAAAAGTGGAATGTAGGAGCACAACTGTGAAATGACTGCGGTAGATGATTTAGGGCAGTATTGGAAAAGAAACCATTAGGCTGGGTTGTAAGTAGTTAAGATAGATTGATTCTTAAGAAGCTGCATGAGGAGAAAGCTTTTCATTGATAGTCTTAAAAGAAGATTGAAACTTTCTGATAGTACAGTGTTGGGAAACTTAGATAACTAATAAAAGGCTCAGTATAGCTGATGGAAAGAACTGTATCACCTTGAGGGCTGGGGAACTGCACATGTGATTCAACCGTAAGTGTCGCAAAGCATTAAAGAAAGGTAAAACAGAGAAAGCTGAAAGCTCATCAGCTGGAAACAGAGATTATAAGAGGCCTGATTTCTGCCTGTCAATGTACTAGATGACTGGAAAACTCCATTCACTGCTTTAAATATGACTTTTGGGTCTTATACCTTCTGCTCTGCTAGAAATCAATTTGTTATCAAAAATATCTTCCCCACTTGCACACTTGTAGAATATAATCCAGTCATTTTCTTCATTAACTAAATGAATAGAGCTTCTGCTACCTCTCTTGCTAGGAAAATATTATCCCTGGACCATTAGCTATTCTTGTACTTCCTTTTGACTCCCTGCTGTCAAGATCCCTATAGAAGTGCAGACAGCACTGCATTTAAGCAACGAACTCATTAATAGAATATTACTAAGGAATTACCACTCCTGACACTGTTACACATCCTTCTGTTCAAGGATTATAGTCTATCTGTATCATATGGGAAACAGACATTAGTTAGTAATCACAAAAGTTTTCCAGTGATGCTGCGGTTTGGCATAGTGACCCCATTTTTCTGGATTTGACAGTTTCCATTACAAGTTTGTCCATCCTTTTGTTTAGTCATACCAAATAACTTGTTTGTTTACTGAGTAATAAAGATCAGCCTTTAGAAGTGGTTTGACCCTACTTTTAAATATTATTCCCATAATAAGTGGAAGATAAGTTGCAAGCAGATGTGATAAATAAAATACAACCTTAGATGCAGAGATTTTTCTTAGCTTTGATAGAAAATGATCCTACCAGTGACAAAATGAGGATCCCTGTTTACAGAGCTTCTATTTTTTCAGATTTATCAATTAAATAAGAAATATTTATATAAAAATTAAATAAAATATATTTCTATACCAATTAACAATATATATCTGTATTTATCAATATATTTTGTGTCTGTCTATGTATACATTTGGAGGTCATATATGGCTATGCTTTTATGTATTTTATGTGTACATCATTAAAAATTCCATATTGCTATGTGTAGATCTTCATAGTTATCACCATTATAAAGCACCAAGATTAAGATAATTTAATCTTGTTTATTAGTAAATTCCTAGTACTATGAATGATAAGTCTCAATAAATAAAATTATTTAGTAGGTCCTTAACAAATAAGTACTGGAAGTTAATTCTATGTGAATTGAAAAAAATATAGTAAGTTACAATGAACTGATGTTAAGGCCAGAGTAGCAAGAAACATATGCCATGCAGAAACAGAAATCTTACTTTCAAAATTAAATCCCATATACTTAACACCATTGTAAAAACTGTTTTACTGTATGGCACTGCAACTTGAGGACATATCAAGCTGTTGCTATCTGAACTCCACTTCTTTATAAACTGTAGCTGTAGGTTAGCTCTACATGGGCAGGCACACTTAACGCAGTGGCCAAAAAATAATCACAAATGAAAGGCTCTGGAGACAGATGAAATGGAAAATGAGAGGAAGCCAAAATGTAATTAACAGCATAACCAGGCAAGCATTGGCTTGGAGTATCTTTCACCACACTGCCCAGAGTGCCCCAGAAATGTAGACACCTTTGCTGTTTGCTGCTCTGAAGGGGAATGGAAGTGAACTGAGACAGCTAGCAGTGGTAGAGCCATTGAGAATTTACAGATCTTGCTGGCAGAGGAAACAAGGTGATTTTTCTCTGTCCAGATGTTTTCCACTGCCCCAATTCCTCCTGAGGGTGTAGAGAAGATAAGCAGTAAAGCTGAGGCTATCCTACTACTCTCTGAAACTGTACCTAACTTGCTCGATCTGTGCCTAAACTCAACGTTTTTACTAGGCAAGCAGCATCAACTCAAACAAAAGACACCATAGGGTAAACAAAAAAAAAGAGGGAAATAACCATTAAAAGGGCATCTGGATTAAAAAGACTGTCAGGTACAAGTCAGAAATGAAGGACTTATGTTTCATGCTGGAAAAGGAGGCACAACTAGCCAACTAGCTTACTGTCAACCAAATGCCACTATACTGTCTGTGATCATGGTTCTACATCTATAAATTTCTCCCTAAACATATCACTTTCTGTGGATGTCAGTGACAAGGTTAGACAAATAAAATATAGTATTCTTTTCAATACCAAACTGGAGCTGTAAGACGTGACATGGGTTAGGCCCTCCAATTGCAGGAATGTAATACACGATTGAGGGGCTCATTATCACTTATTCCAAGCAACAGATTCTGGAAAAACAACACAAACTTCCCATGCAGACAGAAAGTAAGCAGTGACAACAAAGACTTAATTTCAGAATACCAGTTTTACTGGCATTATGCACTGTGAGACTTATACATTAGACAATTAAAGAACTGGCTATGCTTATGAGTTGATGTGCAAAAAGTACTTTGGACATAATTTTCCATGTTAAATATATAATTACTTAGCAGTGACTTTTTAAGTCATTCAGCATAGACATCCCTGACTCTAATGCAAGTTTCCTGAGTGACGTATGTCTGGCAAAATGCATGTTGAGAATTAATTTGTGAGCATCCCTGTAAACCATCTGCAGCAGTAGCACTTCATGGAACTTTCCACTGTGCCCTGCCTCCCTACCCCTTGATGATTTCTTTTATGTCGTTATGGCTCAGTAGCTGTTAGGTGAGGGAACTGGATACAATGCTGTTGCTCTAATTAGGCTCTAGTGATCAGTCAGTGGAAATTGCCTTGCTTTTCTTGCACTGCTTTGTTCACCTTCCTGTTTCAGCTTGTAAATCTTTTCTGTCAGCCTCCATAATCCATCTTTCCATGCACTTTAAAAGTTGAAGTTGGGATGGGGATTACTGTCTCAAAAACTGCCTGGTTATACAAAGCTTTTTTTCTCTCTTTTTTCTTTTTTCCTCTTTCCCCCCTTTCCTTTCAAGAATACCACATTTTGCTAAGAAAACAGTAAGTGATTTTTATTTTTTTTTCTCTTTGGCTGAATCCTGCTATTCTTGCAGGATAATATGCACTAATAGTGATAAAATCTTACCCACTCTAAGATCACTTGCCCCTGAATCATTTCCTCTATCATAATCCTTAGGAGAGCATAATTATTTTGAGTTAGTTGCCATTACCATCTGATCAAGATGGTAACAGGTTAAAACCATAAAATCATAGAATCATAGAACAACCAGGTTGGAAGAGACCCACCAGATCATCGAGTCCAACCATTCCTATCAAACACTAAACCATGCCCCTCAGCACCTCGTCCACCCATGCCTTAAACACCTCCAGGGAAGGTGAATCAACCACCTCCCTGGGCAGCCTGTTCCAGCGCCCAATGACTCTTTCTGTGAAGAATTTTTTCCTTATGTCAAGCCTGAACCTCCCCTGGCAGAACTTCAAGCCATTTCCTCTTGTCCTGTCCCCTGTCACTTGGGAGAAGAGGCCATCACCCTCCTCTCTACAACGTCCTTTCAGGTAGTTATAGAGAGCAATGAGGTCTCCTCTCAGCCTCCTCTTCTCCAGGCTAAACAACCCCAGCTCTCTCAGCCGTTCCTCCTAAGACCTGTTCTCCAGCCCCTTCACCAGCTTTGCTGCTCAGAAGAGCTTGAGCCCGGCTTTTTGATTAGACTTCTAGTTTTGCATATGCCGTTGTTCTTTTGCCAGCTCTTGATATTCTTGATTTTTAGTCTGTCTTTCTTTTTGAAGCAAAATCTAACTGAACATTTCAGAAAAAGCCCCGTTATTTTCAGACTTTGTGTTTACATGCATATGAATCACAGTCTGTATCAAATACAGTGGCTGGATGTAAAATCACAAAGTGCAGATCTGACTGAAGGTCAGAACAGGAGACCTGTTGCACACCATTTCTGTCAACTAATTTTATGCAACAACATTTTACAAGGGAGGAGCATTTGCTTATTCAATACCTTTAAATACATAAGTGCAAGGGAGGAAGGTGAAAGAACAGTTCAACTCTTCTGTCTTTAACTGACTTTTATTTTAAGTCCAGGGAGGATTAAGTCCTTTGGAGAAAGCCACTTCTACTGGCAAAACTTTGTAAGAAAGACCTATAAAACATTTTAAAACAAGGAGTGTGGAACTGTTATGTTTTGTTTGTAAATCATATGTATTGAAGCTGTGTTTAATAACATAAGCACAGAGATAAGAGGAGTTTCTGCAGTTTCTCAGTATTTAAAAAATATAAGATTCCAGTTTGCAATCAAAATATGTATGAATAAAATGCTTATTCTTATGCCTGGAACTAAAAAAAGAGTGTTATTTTTTTACTGTAAATATTTCATTTAAAATCAAGTCAATTTTAGCTGCTTGCTTTCTTCCACTGAATTCAGCCTGTATTAACAGGTCCATTAGCATTTTTTTTTTCTGTGTAATTATTTGAATAGTGCAGAGTAAAAGTTCTATGGGTAAAATCTGAAACTTTTTGCACCAGAAACCTGATACTGACTTACACTTAAAAATACTCAAAACAAAAGTAATGCTGTTTTTCTTACCCGATTGGCAGCAAAGTAGACCATCAGGTTTTTTTTTTACTTGAGACTACAGAGCAAAGGAAGTTTAAATGAAAATGATTAAATGATGAAAACTTTAGGGAAGTTTCAGGAGAAAAGCAAAATTTTTCCAGTGAGTGGATGTTATAAATTATTTCTTCCTCTCTGATTATTTTCCTTAGGATTGTAATGAATTTATTTAAGTATTATATGGTGCTGACTATCAACATTTTAAATAGTTAATCAGAAAAAGAAGCCGAAGTCTCTGCTGGTCCTACATAATTTAGCCTACATAATTGCAGTGCAAAGTGCTTTTTCAGCTATTAATGTTTCTAATCAAAGTATGTCAAGTGGTGCTGCTTGGTACAGTTGGGAAGAGCTCCCTATAAAACTTGCAAAACCACTCCATTTGATCACTTTCACAGTTCTCTCCAAAACTTGCCCCTGCTGATGCAAATAATATATCTGTGGTGGACTATTGGGGTACAGTCATAACTGCATAGCAGACAGATTTCATTCACTACTGAACACCACCTGAAATATTTTCTAGTGTCTTGTCATCTCTATCACTCTTCTCATTCTTTTGGAGTATGGCTCTTGGAGGAGAGACTATCTTTCTGCTCTGTGTTCAACAGTTATGGCCATGGCTAGGGCTTCAACTTGCTAAGCTAATGCAAGTGAATTAATAATAATCTTTCAGCCCTTCTGTGCACTCTATTCCCTGAATAGATACCAAACTTCTCACATATGCTAAATATTTTAATTTTCTTTGCCAGTGATGCTTCCNTTCTATTCCCTGAGTAGATACCAATGCTAAATATTTTGATTTTCTTTGCCAGTGATGCTTCCAGTTGCATACTGAAATAGTATTCTTCCCCCTGCCACCGAAGATAAGTAAATGAGACTCAGCAAAGCATGTAAGCAGACTGTGCTTCAAGCATGTAAAACATATTACTGCTAGGAACTGGTCCAATATGATTTTTCAGTACATAGTTATGTCCTGTGCTAAGCAATGATAACAGACGTTTCATTAAAATCCAGAATGAACTCCAGGACTTTGCTGCCCTGGGTCTTTCTGTTCTGAAAAGCCACCAAAATCCTAGGATATGAAAGTGTACTGTCAGTTCAGGCCTTCTACTCACAAGACCTTAAGCAATAGGTATATCTTTCACTGGGCAAGGTGGAGGAAGAAGACACTGACATTTGAAGTCATGATAACAAATGAAAATAAATTTGTTTGGGAAATAAATCAAGAACAACCATCACGTACCTCCCTTGTCTGTCTTTGGAGTCTACAGGACATGGGAACAAAACGCAAACTGTTTGCTTCCTCTTCCCAAAAATGTATCTGACTGCTGCGTGAAAGAAATCTCTGGACTTCAGGGATCTTGAAAAGATTTTGATTCTTCAATTATTTCTCAGTTTAGGTGACCTGAGAGTGTAGTCAGGCAAGAGACTGTCACACTTCATGTACTGTTGAATGTTTTTCTAAGCTACCATTCTGAAGCTTTGTGGGCTTATGCCCTTGCCTCATAGGTGTCACACAAGCAATTAAAAAGGTAGGAGTACTTTATACACTTCATAAATCTTTTAACATTTTTCTTTTTTCTTTGCTTACAACACAGTTCTGTTCCCTACAGTAGAGCAAGGTGTCATGGTTTGATTTTNGTCCCTACAGTAGAGCAAGGAAAAGCAAATATGAAATTATCCATCACATGATATAAAACAGTGAGTCGCAATTCCAGTTTCTTTCAACACTTGGAGAAAAGAAATAATCTCATAATAATGAAATGCTGAAGTGTGGATCACAAGGCTGATTAGTCTTCCTGATTGCAAACTTCAACAGTAAAATTATGTCCTCAGGGAGGCACTGAATGTCCTCACGCAGGGCATAATCCCAAATATAATTCGTACGTAGTCAGATCTGATTAGTTTAGGTGAATGGTAAACTCATTTTATATTTAGGTTACAGCACTAATAAAAAATGTATGAGGCAAGAGATTGAGAAGAGAAGGCTGCAGGCAAGTGAAAGGGCAAAAAAATCCATACTTCAGTTTTTCAGGATGTATTTGGAATGTGCAAAACACAACCGAACCCTCATACATTATCTGTCTTTAGACTAAAAATATCAAAACTTGTTATAAGCAAAAAGATAGGCCTAAAAAGTTTATAAACAATTGAATACTGCCTTTGAATTAGATAATGTATCTATACTTTTGCAAGCTTCATGAAGCTCTTACTAATTATTATCATTGAGGTTAAAAAAATAAATACTAAAAGCAATGTGTTTGTACAGATTTGACTGCACAGATTTTAGTTGACCAAGAAGTGGACAAACACAAGGACAGTTCCCAGGGAGCTACATTGCAGCGTAAAGAGATGTGGAAGGGGGAACAAACTGGGAGAAGCAGAGATGTGGCCTTGTCTTTTTGTGTGAAGCTTCTTTTCCCTATTTGTTTTATCGTCACAGGAGATATAGCATTTTAAAGACGGTCAAATGATGAAGGAGGAAAAGTCTGGTATAGTCCTGAAGGAATTAGACTGGGAGCTTAATTAGGAAATCAAGATCTAGACACTGCTGATATCACTAATTAAAGTCTATATTACCCGATCTTTTAGTAATAATATTTCATTGTGGATTCAGTACCAAGTCACACAGTGTAATTTCCCAGCAACTTCAAGAGGTGACTGTTATTTTCAGAATAAAAATTTTATTAATTTTGTACAATATCATTTATATTGGTCAGACTTTGAGTGTTACTCGTCAAATTCTGCTAGTTTTGTTTGGATAAAAGCAACTGTCTTTTTGTCATGTTTCTCTTTGGTCTATTCTGTTTCGACAGTATGAGAAAAGGGTGCAAAATGACCAATAGAAAATTGCTGCACAGTCATTTTGCAGTCTTTACGTAAATGTTTATACTTCTCTTTCATCCTATTATTAATCAGTGTGTATTATTGGATAAGAGTACTTGGAGTTCATCCAAATATATGCTTACATAAGATAGGCTTTTGTAAGATGGAATTCTCAGTAGTCTCAGCTCCAAAGAGAGGTTGTGAATGGAAAAGCATGTCTCTGAAATATAAAAGCATGGAAACTCTCTTGATGGAAGATATAAAGTCAGTGGATATTCTGGTCATCCATGGAACTCTCACAGAGCAACATACGTAAAAAGGCTGAGTAAAAAAGGTGTGATTTCTTCAGAATGGAGAAAAAGTGAGACAGCTATCCATTCCTAGGGCATGGGTGCATGAACCTGACTATGTACAGTAGATGTCTGGTTTCTGAAAAGATAACTCCAAGGCTCTAAATCCAGTTTGGAATAATTAATGTCTATGTCTATGTTTAGACCTCTCACATTGCCTGTACATTTTATTGGAAACTTAGACCTGAATTCTGGATGCCATTCAGAAAGTACTCAAACTTTAGTTCCTGCAGTACTTAAGGCACATATTGGATCTAGGAAAGCCCATTCTGTTAATGGCAGTTTCTTGCTGTGGTAATTCTTGTGGGGAATAAAATGATGCAACGGTGTTGTGAATCAGGCCCATACTTAACATGTGTAGTTAGCGTAGTAGATGGTGTCTATAAACAAATTTCACATTATTTTTATTAATGCATTTTTGATTCCTAGTTTTATGGATGGCAATCCACGGAAGGCAGCTAAAGGTCACTTCAGTTATATTTCACATTTAAGGGCCTGCTTTTGCAGGAATTAAGGCAAAAAATTGTTAGCAAGATCACAACAACTGCAGGATTGGGCAATAAGGGAATTAAAAAGATTTGTAAAAAACCAGTGACTAAGTGCCTATTTCATTGCCTGTTGTATCCTGTTATATCTAGAGAATGGAAAAAGGAAATTCCATATTGACTAGATTGAGTTGTACTTGCCATCTCAGTAATGAATCCATCATGCAATTCCTTCAAATGAAACCTCAGTTAAACTGCACAACTGTTTCTTTTTACTTTCACACTGTAAAAATTCAGACCAGCAAGTGTCCAGGAAAATATATTCATTGGAAAGTAGCTACTCAAGTCTGTGCATTTGCCTGTCATCTGCAGCTTGTTTCAAACATCCCCAAAAAGCAAGAAGTCAAAAATTGAAACTGCATGGGTGGTTTACTACTCAGTATTGGGCTCCAAGCGTACCTTCTTGATACTATTGTCTTCTTGATACAAAGCAGACTGATAATTTGTTTCCCAATTCCATAATTATCTGAACTCATTAGGTGTCAAAAAATATGAGAACATTTCAGATTTTTCATACTCTTGCACATGCCTTTTTCTTTAAATTTTGGGCTTAGGCCCCTTCTTCCTAGTAACTGATATAGTAATTTACAGCTTTGCTGTTAAAAGAGCATGTAGTAAGTAAACTAACAGATTTTGATTTTTGTTGTCCCTCTGTTACACAGAATCTGAAGTATTTTTAACAGAATATGAGACCTACATATTTAAATCCTCAATGAGGTCTTTTTCCTTGACTGGTATTGTCTAAAGTAGTTTTTCAGTAAATGTTCAATGCTGTGATATAAATAGCAACAATTTCTCTAGAAAAAAAAGCAACTTCTATGTGTCACACTATTTTTAGAGAGAGCTACCTGCTGCGTTCCTGTGTTACTACAGTTCCTATGAGGAGTGTTATAAATGACAGAATGATGTACAGGCTAATATTATTGTGCTATAAACATATATTGTGCTGTAATCAACAAAAGTCCCTGAACATGATTCTGCCAGAAGAAAAAAAACTCTTGATGCCTTGTTGAGTAGTATTTGCTGCTATTGCACTCTGGAGTGAGGGAGCTGGGAGAGAAAAGAAAAGATTCTTGACGTATTAGGAGAAAAAAGCACAAAGGCAGGCAAGCAAAATAAAAAGGCACCTTAGACCTCTTTTTCACCACCTTTCACCAGAAATTTGATTTCAGGTGTTAAGTTTTCATTTTAGTAGAGTATTAGCTTCAGACTGGAGTTTAACAGCTCACATTAGAAGTCAGGAGTCAATGACTGACTCTGCTATGTTGTGGATGAGGAAAGGCAAGGAGGATTGATTCTTACACTTACATAATCTTTCCTGGAATTCTTTTGGTTCTGTTCATCCCTCAATACTAGCATTAGAGACTGTTCCAGCCTTCATAAAACATTGTCTAAATACTTTTTTCTGAGTAGGTCATTAATTTTCAGGGATTTGCCAGCTATCCTACACAGTAGACAGGAAAAAATGTTGTGCTACTTGAGTATGATGCCAATAATAACTTAGTATTTCACAGCTATTATTTCTCACCAAGTAATTATAACTTTTACTTTACTACGGGTAGGAAAATAATACTAAGAATGAATATTTTGATAACGTTTACCAATTACCAAATTGTTCTTAAGTTTTCTTTGGGAAAAGGAAATGGCAGCCTTTCTTATTATTACAGAATTTTCACTTTCTCAGGAATTTCAGTCATGCTAAAAATAGAATATCTGTATACCTATGCGGCAAAGCCCATCCTCTTTTCCTAGTAGGCTGTATTCTCTACCCAACTTAGATATCTCACAGTTATATCATGGTGTTTATGAAATTTTGGGCACAGGTTTCTTCCCAGTTCCATTCAATAGAGTGTTTTGGGCATTCCTGAATGCAAGTGTTCAAATATACAGTTAACCTCCTCCTGAAAGTTTCAGTGCTTCTTAGCATCATAACTATGTATTTTTAGTATAACATTGTTTGTCTCAATTCAACATTGTTACCTTTGTGTGTTTCAAGGGAAATCTGGAGCAGGATCATGAGGAAAACTCTCTGACACCCATGGGGAAAAAGTGCTAGTTAGTTTTCTGAGTTTTTCCCTGTGTAACTGCAGCTTCAATTACTCCTTGGCCATGTAATTAATTTGCAGTTTTTGTTATAGGAGGCCATTGTATTTTATTTAGTTTTGGGGAGATACTTATCACTTACAGATTTAATACCATTTCAGACTCTTTTTAACTTGCAGATGTACTGCTACATGTACTCCAGGCTCAGAATTTGCCCATCAATAACAACTCAATTTTTCTGGGATCTCAGTGCATATTAGAAATGTTGACCTTCCCAGTAATATCATGGAGGTCGGTTTTGCACTTTATTAGGTATGCGTTTTCTTGTAAAGTCTTTCTAAGACTTTCCCTGTCCATGCACATAAAACATCCAGCATTGCGGGTACTTCCTCACTTTCAGATTTTATTTCAGGCAATGTTTGTTCTTTTAGATTCTCAGATTCTATTTTTAAGGAGCTTAAAGTTAAGCCCTGAAGTCTGCATTTTGCACAAGTTCAGTTTCCTAATGACCTAGATGACAGATGTGGATAGTCATGCATTTGAAAGAGAAATACAGATGAGATGAAATGAGTTTCAAGCAAATGGATGAAAACCCTTCATTCCTTCATGGAAAACAGGCAGTTTTGTGTGATTGGTATTCCTCACTAAGAATAATCCACAGTCTTGTCACCAGAACAGGCCCAGAGGCCCAAAGAGGGCTACTGCGAAGGTTTGTGAGTTCCAGACTATGGAACTAAGTTGATAATTCACAAGTAAAGCTTTTAACTAATAGATGTGAAGAGGAAGTTGAGGGAGACTCCTATAAAACACCACCCCCCACCCCGGTCATGTTTTATTTCACAGCAACAGTGAAATTAGGTAAAAGGTAGCAAAAATGCAGTTAAATGGTAGAAAATTATTGTAAGACAAAATAACAGCAAAAGGAATAAAGAGGTATAAAAAATGAGCGGAGTCACAGTCAAGTGAGTGGTGCAAACAAAACAATGTGTTCTAAATAAAGAATTGAATGGAGTCAGAAAGAAACAACAGAAACCAGTAAAGACTGCAAAGTGGAGGAATCCAAACAACTGATACATCACATGAATGTAAGTATTATGTAGAAAAAAGAGTAATAATAGGGGAGCCAGATGAACTGAGAAATATCGCTTGGAGGGTATGCAGTACTCAGAGAAGAAAGTAAGGTAAATGCACCAGAAAAGCTTTGCACATGTTTAAATACAGAATGCTGCAAAATAATGAGAAAAAAAGGAGAATGCACTAGCTTTGCCCAGTACCTAAATGTGAACTAACAGTAGCATCAGATTTAAGTTTAAAAGATGCCAATTTTTTATAGCAATGCCTAAAATGAAAGAACAATGATAGTTGTGTGAGTTATAGTGCTGAAAATATCTTCTAAAAAATGTAGAACTATCAGTCATTGCATTAATGGCCAAATTGGTCTGGATGTTCTCAGCGAAAGTAGCAGATCCCTGTGTTTGGTTGAAACTCTTTTGAATGCTCATTTCTCTTGAATTTTCATGAAGGCAACAGTTTTTCCTGTCTCTCCCACTCAAGGACTTAACTATTTTTCAGTGCTGTAGAGGTGAAACTGCATCACGTCCCATGACTAGAAACAGGCATCTCTCCTATCAAATGACACAATATATTGTCTGTGTTTTGCACGTGGTTAAAAATAACAGCTACATCCATGTAACAGTATATAAAGGGTGCCTACCAAGAGGACAGAGACTCCCCTTTTACATGGAGTCACATGGAAAAGGCAAGTGGTAATGGGTATAAGTTGCTTATGAGGAGGTTCTGATTGGATTGCAGAAGAAAATTTTTCACTATGAGAACAGTTAAACATAGGAATAATTTTTCTAAGGAAGTGGACACTTAAAGCTCAGCTTGACATGTTGCTGTGCCATCTCATTTAAACTATATATCAAATAAAATGGTTGTACCAGGTGGTCCTTGAGGTCCCTCCCAACCTGGCATTCTATGACTCTATATGCTTGTTGATGCCAGGGATGCTTCCCTTGCAGTATCATTCAGTGTTGAATGGTACAGATGCTGAATTGTATTATTTTTTTTAAATATGGTCATGACATATTTTACAATTACTTGGTTGATTAAATTTTTCTCTTTTTTTAATGGACCAAATATCAGATCCTTTTGTAATTTAAATGAATGTAACTTTTGGAATGGTTTATGCCAGCTGAGACTCTGTCTCTCATCATAACATCTAACCTCACTTTACTTTGGTATTCAAAATGCTCCAAATGGATTGCCTTGGAATTTATTACAAGGTGATAGGTTCCTAACATAAAATTATACAAGCTTAATGTCATACATACTGATTTTTTCTGGCTGAGCTTGATACTGATGAAACCCAACATTTATAATAGAAGTATTGACAAAGCCTTTAAATATAGAATGGTAATTAAGGTGTTAGACTGGATGTATTAACCTTTAAATGAGAAAATTGAACAAAATTGTGACTTTTCTTGAGGTGAAAGTCAAGTCATGTAAAGAGAAAATCAATATCTTTGTACTGAAGTGCAGCACTCAGAACAACTTTTTCAGATGTGTGGAATGCTTTACCTAGAACAGGCTTGGCTAATTCCTTATGTCTGTTTATGTGATATAAAGAGAATTTCAAATAACCAGATAAAACAGCAGAGGTTTTCCTGCTGCAAGGGAATCCTCTGCCTGCAGAAATATTGTGGTGGTGTGGAAGTGTCTTGTGCACAGGTCACATTCCCACATTTGAAATAAATGAGAACCACCTATCATACGTGGACAGTGACTCTGGTGGTATACAGTGGAGCAGGCTAACATTGAAAAATGTTTGCTGAGGCTCTTCATTCAGTGGAAAAATAAAAAGATATACTTCTAAATTCAGATCCCCTGAAATTAAAGTATTACAATCATCTTTTTTTTTCTTTCTTTCTTNTTTTTTTTCTTTCTTTTTCTTTTTTTTTTTTTTTTTTTTTTGCAGCCCTTCTCTCCACCATCTCCAAATATAGACCAGCTAGAGCGGAAAATCTAACTCTTAGTGCAAATGTATTCGGTACACAAAATTGGTATGTGTCTATATATTGGTAGGTTAACCACTTTGTATGCTGTAGTGCGACTTTTAGACATATGTACTCAGACAGCTATTTATGTGCTGGGATTCTTCACATAATTTAGGGGTACACAAGCTCATACTGCTAGTTTAAAAATGTAAATCCATTTATATAAACATGTGCAGCCAATACTGAACTCTGTATTTGTGACAGTGCTGAAACCATGAATAAGCCAACTCCGATGAACAAAGTTAAATCTGGTAGTGTATAAGCCAGGAAGACCCTAGACAAAAAGCATCAGAGACTTTAAAATAAAATAAAAGGAAAGGAAATGTTTATGTTGGATAATCTTGAAAGCATATAGCAATACCAGCAATGTCAGTTTCTTCACTCTATAGTCATCATAGACATCCCAAATTCCCTATGAATAGGGATCCAGCCATGTCCTATTTTAAAACAAACTGACCTTCCCATAATTATTCTTTGTGACTATTAATATGTGTTCTCAAACACTTCCATTTATATGTAGACAGAGGTCTATGATCTATGTTTTTCCTTATGCTAATGATTTAAACTAGAAATGCTTAGATTTGACTGTTTGACTCCTTTGTTAAAATAGTTTGCTAGTTGAATATATGAATATTATAGTTTTAGAGGAACTATATGAAAATAAAACATCATGCAGCCACACTTAGTTTCTGATGAACAAAGATTATGTTTTTAGGTAGTAAAAAATGTTAGTGATGTCACTGATATGACATGACTTAGAACAAATTTTGGATTTACAGTCCTCATTCTATTCATTAAAACTTCAAAAGAAACTAGGAGGCATTTGGGATGGATGACACTACAGAAGCAAGTTTACTCACATGTCATATACCCTCATTTTGCTGGCATAGATGGTGATTTGGATTATTATTACCTTGCAGCATGTAAATACTGAAACTGTAATTTGCATAATTTTTTTTTTCTCGGAGGATTAATGTAAGAGTAATATTAAAGATGGAGGAAGCAGCAGGTTATCTGGTTTGCTCCTACTTCTTTGCATCAGGAAATGTCTTAGGTTTCATATATTTAAAGCATTTGTGACATGCTTTTTACAAAGTGTGAGTGGCGGAAGGAGAGTCTAAATGAGGAAGTGAGACAGGGCACAGAGGAGCCTAGGGAGAAAGCTAAGGTCCAGAAAGGCTAGTATGAAACCCATTTACTTGTTGAAATAAATGCTATTTGCAGCTGAGAATGCTCATCAAGTTCCAAATATTTGGCTTCAGTTCTCTTTCCATAAACATTGGAGTCACATCATACATGTCTACAGGGCTCAGCCACACCTCTTCTGCCTTTGCCTCAGAATCCCTGCCTCTAGTAGTGCAGCCAACACAACTGTCCAGAACACTCTCCTTATCATTCCTATTTCCTTCTTTTAAAGTTTGTTTTGGGGCAGCAATAGGCAAAGTCTTTCTCCTACCTCTCTCTAATTCAGGATCCCTGACCTCTTTGGACATTGGCAGACCAAGGTTTTCCTGCGCTTCGTGAGAGCCTAAGATTAACCTACATGTTGATAGAAATAGCTGGTGGTGTTTTAACTTTCAAAAAAAGTTTGAAACTTTAGGGGCTACCTCCACCCTGTTGACCTATTTAGTCTAAACAAATTGCCAAAACTTCAGGGATGCCAAAGATTGTGCTAGATAGTTCCATTTGGGTCTCCCACCCAAACAAAAGGGTGGAGAATTCCAAACACAGTGTGATTCAGGAAGGCAAAAAAACCCTTATAAGACTCCATGAAAAATATTTATTTTTAAGCCAATCCAGAAGAAATAGCACATCCTTTTTGCCTTTAACCCAAGCACAAGAGAAATTTGAACCACCACAGAAGGCAGTGGTGTGTACCTGGGTACCCAATCTTGTTGTGGTGTTTTCAAGCAGAACCACAATGGTTCTAAATAGAGCATTTTGGTTAAACAGAGGTCAATCTACCACTTGGGATATTTTGGTTGTTTGCATTCTTGTGTACATGATAAAACATAGCAGCACTGTTTGCCAGTGTGTTGACAATGTATATGCAGGTAGTGTTACCTGTATTTATGTTGTGAAAATCAAATCCTGGGACACACCTGCCTGTACTTATAGCAAAAGAATCTTCTAACTTCTCTGTAATGTACATATAAAACTCAAATTGTCTCTGATGCTAACTGACAGGCTTTGCCAAGTTGGACGTCTCTCATGCTTTCTCTGACACTTGAAGGAATCCTCAGAAGCATCTCATTATGCCTCCTTACCAGGAGCACAGCAAAAACCTTTCTCATACACAGTGGAAGCAGTAGCTACAGATTACCTATTGGAGGCTTTTCTTATTCAGATTTGTGCTGGTTTTGGCCGGGATGGAGCTAAATTTCTTTTTAATAACTTTTATGGGGCTGTTTTTTTGGTTTATGATGAAAATGTTGACAACACAAGGATGTTTTGGTTACTGCCGAGAAGTGCTTACATAGCATCAAGGCCTTTTTCGCTTCTCAGGCTGCCCTGCCAGAGAGTAGGCTGAGAGCTGGGAGGGGACACAGCTAGGACAGCTGACCCCAGCTGACTAAAGAGATGTCCCAGATGATGTGGTGTCTCACTCAGCAAAAAAAGCTGGGAGGGTTGTGGAGGACTGCAGGAGCTGCCATTGCTTGGGATTGGCTGAGTGATTGTTTTCTTTCACATGACTAGTTTTTCTTGGTTGTCAATTTTTTTTTTGGCTCCACTTTTTCCAAATAATTCAACAGCCTTTGCCTCAACCCACAGGTTTTCTCACTTATACCCTTCCAATTCTCCCACCCATCTTCTGTGGGACACTGAGTGAGCAGCTGCACGGTGCTTAGCTGCCTACTGGGCTTAACCCATGGCAAGATTTGAACTACCACATGAGCCCATTTTTCTCTTTTCTGAATCTCTGGAAATCATAGCTCAGAATGAGGTTTGCATACTTGTCTTGAAAGTGCATCTACAGTGCTTAATTGGCCATGTATCTGCTCTGCTGCACTGCTGGTCAGTTTTATTCCAATTGTACCAGAGGGAAATAATAAAGTGGATGAAATTAATCTGACTAAATATAAATATCTACAATAAAAATAATCACCTTTGGCTCCCTTTGTATTCAATGGAGAGAAACAAACATTTGTACAGTGTAATTAATCTTGTTCTGAGGTAGGTGTCTAAACTAATTTGGATGAAATGTGTCCTAAAAATGTCTAATTCTCCATGCAATGAGAGTCTCTAGTGACAGCTTCAGATGTGGGTTTTTCTTCTTTAGAAACCCTTATCCAAAGGAAGATGATGTCGGTCTTGCCTAGGGAGATCCTAAGAAGAGATAAACTACCATGTTAGACCAGACCAGAAAGGTTACTACCACCAATGACTGATGCCTGAGACAACAGACTTAAAGAATAATATAAGACCATGGCAAGTATTATCTTTCCTCATTAGACTCTGCCAGCTTCTGGTAGTCAGCAGGTTACAGTCTCCATATGCCAGAGGTTTCCCCATGATCATTGCTTGTTGTAGCTATTCGTGGTGTCTTCTATGCACTTCTCTAGGTCAGTAAATTAACATACCCCACTAACCCTCCCTCTATTCTGAGGCTTCAGGTTTGAGTCTACTATTACTTATTAGTCCACGTATGGTAACTGTTTTAATCTACTCACTCTGACACTTCTCTCTCTCTAGTTTCCTTATGTCTAATATATCCTCTGGGAACCAGAACTGCATGTCATATTCAACATATATCATATATCATGTATTACCTTCCTAATGCTTTCTAATATTCTAGCTGTCTTTTTCCATGGCTACTGAGCATTACACTATTTTCGTTGGTAATTATTTACCATTACTCAAGAACTGGTTTCCTTAACAATGAGAATTAATCCAACAATGAATCATAAGGTACTTTTTCCTGTGTGCATGGATTTATACTTGTCAATAGCAAACTTCAAATTTCACTTTATATTTTATCCCTAGAATGTTCTGAAATTCTTCTGCAGTTCTTTGCATTTATCATGATTATAAATATTAAGTTTTATTTTATATTGTCTATAAGCGTTGCTGACTTCTTGTTCATTCAGTTCCTGTATACAGAATAGATTCCAGGATAGATTAACATACAACAACAAAGATATATTCCTATAAAAAGTAACTTCTTAGCCTCAATTTTTGCTTTGTATATTTTAAGCACTTTATATATCTTATAGCAATTTAGTTTTTTAGAAAATGTCTTTCATAGATGATCTCATGAAAATCTGTTAAATTTTACCATGAGTGTTTGCCAGTTGGAGATTAAAAGGTGTTTTCACCACAGAGAGAGAAATTGAACTGTGAAATATACATTGTATCAGCAGAGAACTAGGATATTAGGTAGTGGAAGAAAAGCACTGAAGAAAATTTTGTAAAAACTAACAAAGGAATTATGTGGAAAAAGGAAAGAATGGGGAAAAAATCCAATGGCCTTCATTGTACAATAAATTAGTTTAAATAGGTTGTGATTCTAGTACTTAGAGCAAGATTCAGAGGAGGAATCTTCCCTCTCCCTCTGCTTCAACCTTCCTGCTTTGGAGTCTGCCTGCTTCTAATGTGAAGCTGTAAGACCTCATGCAAAGGATAAATATGGATTCCTTCAGAGGTTTGATGACATTTTGTTGGAAGACACAAACGTGTTTCTTGCAGATTTGTGATGTGCAAGAATTTTGTTGGTGTCAGTACACAGGGGATCATGCCGTAGACCACGATTCAAAATCGACAGTTCACTCTATTTATTTACCTAGGTTAATAGAAACAAAAGAATATTGAACTGCAATTAAACTGAACTTGGAAAAGGATTTATGAAATCCTGTCAACTGTGTTATCCAACACAATACCATTTGCGGGAAAACAAAGGTTGTTCATTTAGAATATGTTGAAACCATGGGTGAAATCACCTTACAAATATTTTTCTCCTTGAACGGATAACATCTGACAGATGAGAAAGCAATGCCTAACCCACTATTAGCCATTACCAGGTTACCATTATAGTTAATTAGCCAGGCATTACCCATAATCCTCTGAAAACAATAGTTTTCTGGCTCTCCCCCAGGCCTGCTGCAGTTTAGGCTCACTGACTCCAGAAGGCTGGCAAGATTTTTTTTCATGTAAGAACTATGTTGTGGAAGAAGCCTGGTGAAGGTGAAATATGTGTGGTTACTTCAGCTTTGGAAGACCAATTTGATCTCATTAGCTGGCAGAACTTCTGATGTTCCTTTCAATGTCAGGGAAGTTTCTGCATCAATTTTTGAAACATAACTCTATATACTATTTGTTATCCTCTTTGATAGGTACTTAACTTTAACTGGGAACTAACTTGAAACCTGTGCCCTTGTTGAGAACTGGTGTGGTTTAACCCCAGCCAGCAACTAAGCAGTACACACCTCGTTCATGGGATGCACGAGAGAGTATAAGTGAGAAAATTCGCAGGTTAATGTAAGGACAGTTTATAAGGGAAAGCAAAAGCTGTGCAAACAAGCAAAGCAAAATAAAGACCGTGCCAATATGGCCCACTTTCTGCACTGTAAGATGCTAGCAATACTATGGCAGCAGCCCATTCAGCTGCTGAAATGAATGAAGTGCCATGCTTTAATCCTTAATGACATGCCTTGATTACTAAAAAGGAGTCAGAAGCCTTCAAAGTTGTAGCTCTGGAGTAGCTGACTGGCATGTGGATGGACTATGTAGTAAGCATGTTAATTAACTGTCAGATCTTTATCATACACCACTCGAGAACATTCCAGCAAATATCAACACTGTGTACTTCAGACAGTAAAGGAACATAAAAAGGGATTGCTCATGTTGTTCCTTACAGGATTTCTGACTCAATATGATAGGCTATTTCTGACGTACATCCTGGTATTTAAACCCCAACATTTTCAATGTGAATTCTCAATGACTTGAAAAGAATTCTTGCATTTTCTTTCTTTTCATGCTTTTATTTGAACAACATTCTAGCTGGTGACACCAGAAGAAGTTAAGATTGGAAAGGAAAACGTTACTCAGCAGTCTCATTGCTTAACCACGTTTCATTCTCCGTAACTGCATTTAGTGCTTTGCTCACTGAAACATGAGTATTCAGATTGCATAGCCCAGAACTCATGTTTCATTATAGGATCTGTGTCGGGGGTGTATTGGAAAAGAAGATTTCATGTGATAGTCACTACACAGGGCAAGGTGGCTTAGCACTTCCCATTTGTGAAGCAAAATTTATGAAATGGACACCATGCATATTCACCTGGATTTCTTCCCCTCCTATCTGCCGGTGAACAGAGGCAACAAGGTTTCATGGTGACAAATGACCCCTCTGTGAATTTTGTTGTTGGGCTACTGGTGAGAAACACTTGGCATTCTGCATTTGTTCATGGATCAGGAATGGTAAAGGACAAAAATGGAGCATGTGAGAGAAGACTGCTTCAGTGGACTAAGTAGCTTTGGATAGATATTGTGCATAAGCTCTCTTGAGGTTCAGAATTTAGACACCTCTTCACCAAAGCACACTGAGAGGCTTCATCTGGAGAGGAGAATATGCTGAAAATATACTGACAAAGGCATTCCTCATCACAATTGTCCATGGGTGCCATCTTCTTTATGAAGCTAGAACATAAAGATATCATTCCCATCCTCTTCTATATAATAATCTAATGGTGTGAACCTTCCACCTGGAGATGTAGGAAATTTGGATTCAACCTGTCTTCATCTTAAAGCCACATAGATTCACATCTCTCACCAAAGTACCTTAATTCTTATCAATGGGGAAGTGTAAGGATCTAAGTCCCTTTTGTCAAAGTAAATGCAAAAAAAAAGGGGCCAAGTTTCTTAGGGCCAGAGAACAAAGAGAGATCTGGGCAATTTCCTGAAGTAAGGGAGTCCTGGACTCTTGATCTTTACTTTCAGGGAACTATTCCTGTATATTAAATCTAAAAGTCACCGGGTAAAATGAACTGCATTGAAGAAAACCCCAAACAAACACTTTCCAGGGGCCTAAGTCTTTTTGTATCTAACTAGGCTCTTTCATTGCTAGCTTTTATGGTGCTCTATGACTTTGATGACCCTGTTGTGAATTCCTTCCATTTTACTGTAGCAAGCATGGTGGCCTGTTACTATAGCTTACTTTTTGAAAACAATGACATGACTGTACACTATGTATGTACACGCAGAATTCGTGGCTCACATCTTAACGTCACTTGCCAGAGCAGCGGTATTATTCTTACTTTGGCTCACTTAGTAAGTTCACTAAGGGGCAGGAGAAGAAAAATGGAATCCCAGAGATCTGGCTCATGAGATACAGCTGTGTGCAATGAGTAAAGCCCCCTTTGGAGATATCATTTGGGGCCAGTTTTTATTTTGTAGTCAGGCAAAACTCCCATTGACGTCAAAGGGAATTTTCCTTCCATAAGAAATGGGGATTTGGGTTTGGCCCTGATTTTTTTGTCAGCTTGGGCCACTTCAGATAGTGCCAGCATTCTGAACATCCATCAGTGGGCAGAAAGCTTCTGTAATGTGCTTACAATATCCTCATGTTGGCATAAAAAGGCAAAAATAAGGAAAAATAACTCATTGGCCAGTTTTTTTCAATATTCCCAAACATATCTTGTATGAACAGTTGGACCCTGTCAGATGCATAAGGGTAGCAGATATTTTGAATTTAATCTTTCAAAAATGTTTTTAAAATCTGACGTCTGGTAATAGCTTGTAAATAGATCTGTTAATAAAAGTGCGTCATATTCAGGGATATTCACAATGTGAGCTGCTTATTCTACCCCAAGCTTAGGAAAAGTTAATTTTATCAATTTTCACATGATGTTTTTAGTCAAAGTCTTTTAAGCATATAACTTTACAGCTTTCATAAAAGGAGCATAAAAATGAAAAATGTGTTTTGCAATGAATCTGCCACTGATACGAGTGTTCGTTTAAATGGACCGTGCAAGAAAAGAGGAAAGATTTTCTACTGGGATACTGCCAGTGATATCCGTTGACACTTCTATGGTCTCATGTGTTCCTGATCAAGCAGCACAAAGCACTGGAAAATCCCAAACCAATAAGTTTGAAAACAGAGCAGTCTGAATATATTTGATACACAGTCAAGAAGGGGTTGATTTGAAATGATTGGCACTGAACTATGGCCTTTCTATTAACTTACCTTAAACAATTTTTGCCCTCTTGTTGACATAGAACTTGACCAACTCAATTTATACCTTGGAAAACTGCATGTTTCTGCTTAGACAAAAGATTCAAACTGTGTTTTTACTAGCGGCAGTTCTTTCCTACCACACTGTATCCCATTTCACTTTAAATCTTCTCTTCTGGACACATACAAGATTCATACTTCTGTAAAATCTAGTTACCAAATTTAGTAGCTTATCATTGACATTACCCAGTGAAGTATGCATCTGGTTTTAGTCCAATTCCTAAATTTGTGGGTTTTTTTCCCATCATAGAAATTTCCGTGTTCCTGATGCAATTTGGTACAGTTCCCAATAGAAGACCCAGACTACCATGCATGCTGTACTGCAGGTGCAGAGACAAGAGTGTCAAGTCTGCTGTCTTGTCCTTTCTCTCCAGCTTCAATCCTCTCTCCTGTTACCCTAGGATGCCTGTCCTTTTGTGCATCTGGTTTGAGCACAGATGAGCCTGAAAAAAATGACTCGCAGTTGATCCATCTTGGCAATTGTTTAAACCCTTAGTAGCTGATGAATGGCAGTATTATCATAGCTAATGGAGTTGCCTCCCACTTTTGTGGTGCAGGTTCCTAGGAGGAGTAAAGAAGGGAATTTCCAGGAAAGAAAATACAGAATGGCTTCTGGTGGCAGAAAGCTTGCCTGCTTTCTGACCAAGGAATCAATGTTGAATTCCCATGGCTTCTGTATCTGTGATCTATTGATTTTGATGCAACCTCCTGAACACCACATACTGAGAGCCATTGGCTTTGGGAGACAAGTCCTCTGCTGTTCTCTCACTGGGACAGCAACTGCTCATTCAGACTGAAGAAAGAAAATGAAACACCGTGAAAATGGTACATAAATGTTTCCATCATCTACTCTGTTACACATTCATATACATAAAAAAGTGCTCAGAGTATTGTTAGTGCTCTTAACAAAGAAATGGTGAAAACCAGAATGTCATAGAACCATTTTTCCTTGTAAAGTTATAAAGTGGAAGTCCATCATGAATATATTTGCATCTTTGCCACTCACTAGGTTGCCTTCCATAAAACTGAGGTTTTCCTTTTCCAGTGCCACTCATAATGGCTAAATTCTCCTAAAGAAGAATATGAAAAAGAGAGGAATAATTATTTCATTGTGATCAAGGAATGCACAAACTACTGGAAGAATTTTATATCTGCTTAATGCAACAGATAGGTTATATCAATCTTCGGGATGAAAAAAATCTCATGAGGAATTCAGCTTCTTGATTGCTGCCTCATGTATTTGTATTTTCATTTATGCAGATGCTGTTTCGTTCTAAATATAAAACTACTATCAGATTTGTTTTTCATATGCCAGAAACAATATATCCATCAGCTCAAGTTTCATCTGCTTTGATTGAATTTGTTTTCTTGTGCATAAGGAAAGATATGTGGCTCATTTGCCAAGCAACTGACATGTAAAGGATCTGCCACTACTCTTCCAAACATGTCCAAGTCAGATATATCATGGCCTTTGTTAGTGAAGAACATAGGTGTTCAAGATCTGGCTCTCTTCATGATAACCCACTCAAGCTCCATCTTTGGCTGCATTGACAACTGCATTCCCAGCAGATACATCTGGCTCCCTGCACTGCATATGGACAATTGATCTGTACAGTAGAGAAAATGGGACAGATCTTAAGCTCAAGGACAAGTGCCATGGCAGACCTTGTGGTTGCTAAATGTGTTTCCTCCTCAGAAAAGGACATACTCCTCCTGGGAATAGTGTCTGCCCTGTGCTAACCTCTGTATCATACCTTAGTGTTATCTGGAAGAGTATTAATTGTCTCATGTCCAGCTGGGGGTAGTCCAACAACTATATTTGATAGATGAACTTAGGAAATTGTTCATACCGATATCCTGACTGTATCTTTTTTACTAGTGTAATCATAGTCCAAAATATCTAGAATCCACCCCGTCGAACATGGAACACTGGGTAAACTTGAACTGGTTTGCATGAGAAGTGTGCATTTTAGTGTGCTATGAATTCCCATTGATCTTTCTGACCTAAACTGAAGTCTCACTGACTATTGCCATTTAGTGGCAATCTGGGAACAGAGGAAAAATGCTGAAGACAAGTAAGTACATGATTTATAAATAAACTGAAGCCTTCAAAAATGTTCAATACATTTATCTACATAACTTTTAAAATGAATGATGGACATCTTTCTATACTGCTGAAACAAAATTATCCTTCCATTTTTTTTGATAACATTATTCCCTTCTCTAGCCAGGAATAATTCAGTGCAGCTGAAATTCAGGAGCTGAAATTAAATGCAACTGGGACTAATCCCAGTGAAGTTATTTGCCTCATGCCAGCCAATGACTTCAATGCAATGAGTCGTTTTCTTTACATCATGAGTGTCCAAAACACCTTCTGTTCCATTTACCTCTTAGAAAAGTGAATGCCTCTTGTTGGGATAAGTCCTTTCTGTTTCCTTGTTCCAATTTTGTCAATGAGATGTGCAGAGGTCTATAAAGAACTGAATCATCAAACTGCAGACAAAATGAAGAGTGGTGTTCAGAACAAAGAAAAATGATTGGCAAACACACAACCCTTTATGATTCCTTTCAGTTCAAGTGGGAAAATACACAGAGATGACATTGAAATCTAAAAAAAAAATAGTTATGTTTTGTGTATTGCTACATGGACACCTTCAGAAATGAAAACTTGGCATTCTAATATTTTTTTAAGCAGTTGTGGAAGATGTGAAGCAAAGAGAAAATACAAATCTGTATTTGCAACTGTATTATTTTTTCCTTAATTATTTTAGACCTTTCATCTCTTTACAGAGAAACCCAAACAATCCAATAATATAATTTGTGCAGATTCATGGCTCTAATTTCCTTTCTTGTGAAGTGGTCAAAAAGAGTGTGTTTATTCTGTTTTGGTTACAGAGCATTTTGGCAAAAAATTAATTTTGCAATAATTTCCTTGACATTTGACTTACCAGTGTAAAGGAGAACGAAGAAGGAGAATTTCCATCTGGAATCTTTTCAATTGTTGCTATCACTTATTCTGTGACTAACAGCTATTCAAAACCCTCATCAGATACAACCTGTGAGTCGTGTTTGCATGTTAATGCATATTTAATTTTATTTTATTACATGCAAGTTCGAGGTAACAGTTCACACTCTTTTTAAGAAATGTTGTTTGATAAATAATCTGCACAGTTAAAATAGGTTTACAGAGCAGTGTTTTCTTTTATTGTCAAGAGAGTTGTTGAAAAAGGTACCCATACTAGCAGGAAGTGGGAATCTGGTTGCACATAAAGATAGAAACACCTAGTAAACACTATTCTCTGAGACTGAAAGAATACGGACCTGTTATTAAGCCCATTAAAGTTAACAGGAACAGTTCTGACCATGAGAATGAGTGCAATGAGTGCAATTCATATACAGACTTGAGCTCAGCGAACAAGTTTGCACAAAGTGAGCAAAACTGAAACCTTGTGAAAAAAGTTTGAACTGAACCAAGCCTTTCCTGAGGGTTGGAAAAAAAACCCTATTAATTGTTTAATTTTCGCATTCATCACCTTTTCCATTTTCAAATGGGAGAAAAAGTGGACAAGATAGTATTTTGCAGCATTTTTTTACTGGCCTGACGGAAACTGAAGAGGTTATTAATCTCTTGGGGAAATTTGAAAATCTTGCAAGATTTTAGATTGATTTCCAGAGCCAAAAGATTTGGATACATTTGGATAGACTTTGAACAAACATCCAAATGCCTGCATCCTTCTTTGAACTGAAGTTCTCAAATGTTTTGATACTCCCTCCTTCCTCTCATTGACAGACACACATGTATATTGTGTGTGTACTTGCATGTGTTAGTTGTGAAACCTGGGAAAGTACGTGCGCATTTGGGCTTTAGTCAGAGGGGTTTCTGGGTTGAAGTGCTAATTCATTACTGGAAATAAAAGTTGATATAAAACATAAGTGCTAAGTGCTCCAGAAAGTACATTATGAAAAATAGTTGAGCTATATGCAGTCTTCAGTCTCATTAAGAAGTGAGAAAGAGATGGCATGGAAAAAATTAACTTGTCAACATAGCCATATATAATTTTCAAAGAGCACAATGTGAATACAAGATGTTGCACTGACCATTCAAATAAATCAGAAAGCTGTGAATTGTTTCAGAGATTTATTGATTTAATTACCGATCATAACACAATGTGTTTGTTCTAAAGTAATCCTATAAAAAAGGGAAAACATGATGTGTTTATGCAGTTCTTGGATAGAAAAGCAGATCCTTTGAAACTGGTGAGTTATGAACTGCATATGAATCATGCATTTACTATGCAGCACATTAAAAATTCTATAGAGAGGAACAGCTTCAACAGAGCAAGTCAAATATCAGAGATTTCAGTAGAGATCTTTTTGACCTCAGAGTAGCTTAAGATTTCTTTATGATTTTAGTCATCACTGAAATCTGAAATAGTAAGGGGGCATAGTGAAGATGATTTAGCATGGGAAAATCACTGGTACCTTTCAGTCTTGCACACGGACAGAACTAGAAAATAACTGCACTGCAGAACTTGTACGGAGATGAAGTAGGTATGAAGAAAACTAACAGATGCTACTTACTGGATATTTGCCAGCATTTCATTTTGAAACACCTCGATCATAAAAATTGACTAAAGATAAGCACAAACTAAAGTTTCCTATAGCAGTTCACATGCAGAAGGTTATGCATGTGCTTATGTGCTGCCTTGGGGCAGATCTGCATAGATATGAAAACCAGTATGCTGGAGCAGTCCTGGGAAAGAGGAGCTAACAATCGGAGGTATCATTATTGATAAGGAGCAAAAAAAGTAAATAGCCACAATATGGTGTATTGAAGTAACTGTGGTTATATTCACTGCCTTACGGTGGATCCCTTTGTCTGAGGCAAATTTTCTTCCTAAGGACATGCTACTGAATAAACTTGGTTGGGTAGTCCAAAGAACTAACAAGGCACATGAGAGGTCTTTTTGTTGTAACAGTACAACACAGTTTGTATGTATATTTATACACTACTTGTTTTCCAGAAAATTCAAAGGTTTTGTTTTCCAGGTACTTGGTTCATCCAGAATGGGGATGGAGTGAGCTTGTGTGTGCTCACTGTGATCAGTGTACTAGGCCCAGTAAAATGGGAAGTGAACCATGTGAACTAAACTTAGTGTTTCCAACTAAAATGTGTCACCCGCTACAGGAGATGGGGAATGAATTTACCAAAGCCACAATGATTCCTGTCTACCTGACTGTTGCTCCACATTCTACATGCAAGGAGATTAAATTAAGCATAAATGAATATGATTTCTTTGGGACAAAATTTAATTTTCCAGGCTGTCTGCTGGAAAAATTGACCTCTAAACTAAATCTCTGGGATTTAATTCAGGCCTGATTTTTATTGGTCCTTAAGGAATAAAAGTTTGTAACATCTAAAATAGTGTAACCTGTATCTCCCTCAGAGCTGGAATAAACAGAAATTTTAATGATCTATAATGTTTTATGAGTGACTGAACTTTAGTCAGCAGTGTTTCAGTGGGACTTCTCGAAACATCAAAAGAATAAAAAATCAAATGTAACACCATTCCACTTCGGTGGCTAAGACTTATTAAAGTTACAACCTCTTCCATACTCTGTCATTTAACTCCATATCACAACTCTTGTTGCACTAAGGTTCATTGCCAAGAATTCATATTAGTAGAAGCAGCAAATGAAAAATGGCCAGAAAGACCACAGATTTGTTCGGCAAAATAGCTCAGGTACAAGATTTTGGTCACTGTGAAAGAAAGGCGGGTGGCCAAAACTACTTGAGTATAACAGCCTCCCGTATTCTGCAATTATATAACAATGACTCTAGTCATTAATATCCATTAGCTGTCTCAAAGTCCTGAACAATTCAATGCTGTAACCCCTCCCAGAATGCATCAAGCAACAGTCTAAAGAGGTTCTCAAGACCTAAGCAAGCAGAATAATAATGATGGCTGGGAATAAACACCTTTGTTCAGTAAAATCAATCATTGCAATGCTAGAGTCTGTGACCAGGTCATTACCTTAAAGGCAGGTCCTGATTGTGGCAGCTGAGCGACCATAATGGAAAAGCTCATATGCAGAGGATGTGAAGCAGTTCTTTCATAACATGTAACTAGGCCAAGGGAGCAAGACCTTACAAGTGACAATCTGAGCTGAAACTGGCCACCATGTACATGTCCTGTGTAAGCAGGAGTAATACTATGGCTATGAGGCACTGTCATTATCTAGAGGTGACATTCACTGATTGACAGAAGAAGAGATGAGAAGATGGATAACTCTGTGTAAAACAGAGAAAGCACATGAAGCAGCAGGACAATCTGAGACTACCAAAGCACAACTCCTGGAACTGAGCTTCCTTTGCTGGGAAGAGATATTCTTTTACAGAAGTCCTGGCTCTGTCCAGGATATAGGCAGAGCTAACAACCCATAGCTTCTGCTGGAACCATTAATAGGCTTGAGGCGTCAAAGACATACCTGCAGACTTGGGGAGGTGGTTATCTGGTTTCTATCAGGTATCTAACTTGCTAGAGTTTTCCATTGGTGTTCAGGCATCTAGACAAATGTAAGGTACCTAATACTTTTCATAGATCTGGGCCCCTATCCTTACAAAAATAAGGTGGTTTGGATCCCTTAGCAACAATTCCAAAGAGGGATTCCTCGTAGTTGCTACTACCACTTCTATAAGTAGCAAGGGTTTCCATGTGGTGTGCAGGTTGGATGCAGATAGCAAAGGATACAATTCCTCTCCATGTCGGTCATGGTAGGTGAACTCAGTGGGACTAAGATGGACGTCACAGGTATGCTGAAATCACAGCCTTGCATTTGCTTGGCCCATGCAGAAGGGGAGTTATGGAAGGTTGCAGGGGAGGTTAAATTAAGAGTTCTCCATGGCAATTTCCCTTATGCATAGGGGACAGGGAGATGAAAGTTTAGAGGTGGCTGAGGAAGAAGCAGACTTGGTGATCAAGGCTGTCATCTTCATCAGATCACAGGCAGGAGCTGACAGTTTGATAGGCCAATATATTTGACAGATAGGGTGAGGCTAAATGTGAAGGATCTTAAAGGCAAAGATAAGACACTTATGTTTGAAAATGAAAAGCCACTGGAAAGACACAAGGAGAGGGATGATGCAGCCAAACCAATGAGACAGGAACGTGGTTCTAATCTCAGTGTTTTGAATAGAAGTGAAGGCAGCAATAGTGTTGGAATATGGCTGGAGACCAGATTATTATAGACAAAGTACAAAATGATGGGATCCTGCCACGAGCTTTAGCTGTCTGCTGAGAGAAAGGAAGAATCTGTGAGCTATTATGTAGGAGGAGGCAAACTTGGATCATGCAGTGAATGAAAGAGGGAGCAGAATTTAGAATGTTCCCTGATCCTGGGCTGGAGGACGTGTGAGCTTAAGAGCAGAGGAATAATCAGGGAAGATGGAAATAAAATTTAGCTTTAGCCATTACTGATTGTCAGAGATGAGGAAATGAAGTGTTAGAATGAGAATTACATGCAGAAAGAGATAGTGAAAGATCTGGGAATAATTTTGCAGAGCTAAATTTTTAGTACAAGGCCACCTTCTAATGGAATGGGGCTAGAAGGTCTTTAAAGAAATCTTTCTGTCTCTCCAACTCTTCTCCTAATGTCCAGGGAGTTGCAAAATTAATGGAAATAATCAGTAGCAGTTACTCCTTTCTTTGCTTTCTAAGATTATAATTTACTTACTTTTCTTATGTTTTCTCACTTCTACAATAGGTTGTATGGTGAATGCAAAACCAATTGACTCAGCTACAGATACTCCAGATACTGATAGCAGTTACTGGTATTAATGGGCACAATAAAGCTTTTGAGTTTTATGAAAAAGGACAATACTTTCAGTGCAGTGACAAGATCCACACCAAAATATGACAATCTACTGGATGCACAATAGGCATCTATGGATTAGATGAAAAATGGTGCGGATGTATGACAAGGCCATGGGTATTAGAGCAGCTTTATGTGACTTCTTTAATTTTCACAGTGAAATAATCTTGTGCTTTTTTATCTGTTGAGAAATAAGAGTCCTAATGGGAGTAACCAGACTGACAGACCAGGAAATGCTTGATGGACATGTCATTCTTATCAAAACCACCAGATTTGTGGCCAGGTTGTATTAAATCCCATCAGCAAGCTATGGTTCAGCTTTTCTGTACCTCTCAGCCCCCTCTCCTGTCATTCTTGTTGATGGATGTGACACCTCCCTGCTAGCCTCAAGAGGCAATGTGCAGTGGGGGCTTCTCTGCACTTTCTTTTTGTTCTCTCCTTCAATACCAAAGTGGCAGACTTGGTCTCTGAGGTGAGATGCCAGGATGATTTAGCCTTCAAGCTTGCTTCAGAACCCATCTCCTGGAGGTTTTAACTCCATCAAATAGTATTAACAACACACTCGCAGATTTCTGCTGAGAAACAGAGGCCAAAAGCCAAGGAAACTATTTGAAAATATGGTAGTGATTCCTTTTTCCTACAGAATTTCTAGCCAATTTCCAAAAACCAGGGTGATAGTTGAAGTGCTGAGAGTAATAAACAGAACATCTTACTGATCCTTTTGGCTTAAGAGAAAACTAAAAGCTGCAGGTCTTTGTATGCTTAAGATAATTATTAACAGTTTTTCTTAGGAAGAGAGTAAACTTGTTCAGCTTCTTTTGTAGTAAACACTGCTGGTGAGGTATAGAGAAAGGAGGGAAAATCACGTGTATTTTTTTATACAGTTTCATTGGATAGCTGGCAAGTGCACCTGTAGGACATACGTGAATGTATAAACCCACTTAAAAGGACACCGTCAGCTCGCTTCAGAGCTTTCGTTTGCTCTTTAATCTGCATTATTTTAATACCCTCTTAGAAGTTTAAAAAACATTATTTATTGCGAATTGATTTCCTTCTTCTCTTTCCCCTTGTCAAACCCTTTCTGTGTCTGTTTGTTTTGTTTTGTTTTGAGTGGAGATAAAATTAATACAGCTGGCCTTATTTAACAGGCAAAAAATTCTCAATTTGTGCCACACTTTAGTGGGGCAGTGTGAGCAAGGGTG
This sequence comes from Piaya cayana, assembly GCA_013389865.1. Taxonomy (NCBI): domain Eukaryota; kingdom Metazoa; phylum Chordata; class Aves; order Cuculiformes; family Coccyzidae; genus Piaya; species Piaya cayana. Next base: position 271,971 of record WAAB01024227.1, read on the forward strand.
AGAGTGTCAGTGGGCAGTGAGCTGAGGGGGCATACTGCTGAGTAGGGGTGATACTTATTGGTGCTGTGCTTAGACTGGCCTTTGACGGGATAATAAGACAGCTCAGTTCCTGTTTATCGTCACCTGGGCTTTGGAGTGAGGATAGACATATTAAAGAGGTTCAGTTCCTGTAAAAATGTGAAAAACCACTTACTGCCACTTCTTGAACAAAACAGATGAATTAAAAAACACACAGGCCTTTGTCTTACTCAGTGGAGTCATCTGACACTCATCTGACAGTGCAAAAAGACCCAACTTTAATGCCACTAAATGCAAGAACACCTATTTTCAATTCTAGCTGACATCTATTTTTAATTCTTGCTGCCTTTATGAGCATGAGTCTGTTTACAGTGATGTAGGGCTCCACAAAGAGACATGGGGACAGAGGTTGCCTGTCCTTGCTGTCACTTTGGGGTGCTGCAAGCAGTAGAAAGACCAGGAGAAGCAGTCAAATGGGAGAACCACATTGAGAGCCCCCTACTTCTTACCCTCCCTCTATCTGGGAGGAAAAGCATGCGAAGAGGAGCTTGACAGAAAAACAGTGGTGGTCAAAGCCATTCTGAGTACTGTGGGTTTAAGTGGGAAGAGGAGAAAGGGTAGAGAAGTGGTAGGAGGTGAGTTTTCTAGTCACTCCACTGTGAAATAGCTCAGCTCCCATCTGCCTTTGGAGATTTAGCTGTGGTCACTGCTCACTTGGCCATTGTCTTTAGGATATGTTCCAGAACAGATTAGTTTAGCTGCTGACTCTTATTTTTAGATATTTGATCAAGTGAGGAGGCTAGAGGGAGAGCAACAGATGTTCAGGGATTAAATAATGTTTCAGTCTTCAGCCTTGCATGCTTTGTCAAAATCTAACCGCCTCTCTTTAAGGGTCCATGTAGATGAAAGGATTTTGTGATTTCACCAAAGTGTCACTCAAAAAGGAGAAGAATTTCCTTTGTTATAGCTTGCTTAACACCAAATGAAAGCAAGTGGGACTGGCACTTGTGCTGTGCTATTATTTCTTCTTCCACATGGCATGGTAGGACCAGCTTGCAAAAGAAAGCATAGGAAGGTCTTATTAAGCAAAATACCAGGCTAAACCAGAGAAAATAAGCTGCACGAGAGCTCCAAATCTGGTGTTTCACCTGTTTTTGAGAATCTACAGGACTGCTGTCCTTTGGGACATGACTCTCCAAAGGCTGCATAAAAAGATATGAATCTTAGCAATAGTTGGGGCTACAAAACCAGTATGAAATAACTCCATACCCAGCCCATTACTGGATTAAGTGTTTTATGTTCCCACCCAGTATTCAGCTATTCTCCGGTACTTCTGATGTCAAGGAAACATAATATACAAAAGCAAAGAAAACCCTCCAAAAGGCCAAGATGAAAAGCAACCCTCACACGGCGGTTAGATGTGGGTACCTTTTCCACTGCCCTGAGCAGCTTCAGGCAGGGCTTTCCCACCTGGGGATGCTATTTCAGGGCTTCCTTCTGCCATCTTCTGCCTCTTTGCAGTATTGCGAGCCAGGGGAAAAAGTTACAACCTCCTGCACAGGTCTCTGGTCTGTGGCAGCAGGACCTGGGTTTTTGCCCAAGGTCAGAAGACATGATTAAAGTCATATACCAGGCAATTATTGAAAATAACTTATTTACAATAGTAGTTATACTAAATTGTAACGATACTCCAAAGTGGTTGTAGATATTCCTCCCTGAACATCCGATGCCTGAGTATACAAATGAAGATAGAGAATAGCTGACAAAGATAAGAGACCTTTTTTTTCCCTAAGAGTTTTTCATGTTTACCTTGTGCTGCTAGCTTCTTGCCCTGCCTCCTCCCGCTCCACAATGAGTGAGATTTGTCCACCCCAGTGATGTCAGGTCCCCAGCAACTCTGCAAGAATAACTACTGGTTGCATCCTTCAAGGCAACCAAGAAGGTGGACAAAGAAGGAAGCAAGAAATCATCTGCTTCAGAGTGTGAGTGCACTCTCATGGTGTTCAGGTGTTTTACTTACTCCTAATGAAAAAAGCATCCAGGGACTATATAACTTCACCATATTTGTCTCAGGACATTGTGGACTTCTGACAGGCCTGGCTTTCAGTCATCCTATTAATTTGCTCTAAACAATTAACAGTAATACTGAATATTGCATTGTGTGTGGGTTTTAGACAGGGATTGTCTCCTTGGGCTACTGTAGCAGAATTACACACAGTAATGTTTGTCATTCCCAATGAGTTGTGATGGAGTAAAGACTGGAGAGACCCTCAGTTACCCCTTTTCTTTTACACTCCTGGGCTGAAGGATAATGCTTATTCAGTAAGGTGAAAAGACTACTAAAGGGACACCTCTGAAAGAGGAGTGAATTTTGTGTGTGTATGAGTTCTGTCCCTTCTGAAGGGGTCCCATTCTGCCTTTGTTGCTGATGAACTTAGTCTTAGTCAAGTGCCTTTCTGGATATGCTTGCCCCCACCTCAGTACACATTAATCCCTACCATTGCTGGGTCAGATATGAATATTTGAGTATATTTTGCATATGTAAATGTGACATTATTCCGTTCCAGGTGTATCTATCCAACATGCTTCCAGCTGTCTCACAGTATTCAGTATTTGCATTTGCAGCCTGCTGCATTTGTTCTCATATCAGTAAACATTTTCAGCTTTTGAGAAGAACTCATCTACAAGCTATATAAACACATATATTTGGTGAGACATTTGCTGCTGGCATGTGAACAGCAGTGACAGTGACAGCTACCAATTTTTGTTCCTGCTACTTGGGTATAAGCTACAGTACTACCTGAGAAGGTAGAAAGAGTTCTGCTATTTTCTGCTTTTTTTCTAAGAATCTGATTTATAGTTTTTCATTTGCTTTTCCTCATCTCATTCTGGCCCTGGATATGTCTCTGACTTGACTCTGTTTACAAATGTTGTCCCAGAAGTATAAGATTAAAACAGTGGTCACCCCATTCACCTCTGACTTGGAGCTAGGGACACGGAAATCCCTTTCCTGCCAATTTCTATAAACAACTGTATCTCAGAGCTCCTATGATGGCTTTCTTGGCAAAATGCTGCTTCTCCTTTCCCTTCTTTTGTTACATTTTTGTCTCTGCACAAAATAATTAATACTTTCTGTTCTGCTTTCTGTTACCTTCCACTCATCTTTGTTCCATTTCCGACTTTGTAAATTTGTTTTGGACTAGAAAGGTCTTAGCTCCTTCCAACAACATTGTGTACTGCATTTTATGAATGGCTGTGACTTTTACAGGGTACTGCTTATTTGCGTGTGCGATTTTGCAGTGCTAAGGCTTTCAGTAAAATTCCTCTCACCACAGAAATTTTGTTAAGTAAAAATTGACTTTTTTCCAGTTCTGCTTGGGGTTACTTTTATGTTTTGTTGAGCACATCTGAGTAACATTGTCATAAAAGTGGAGACAGTGCAAGCTAAGTGCTTGCCTAAGATCTCAAAATACAGAGAATGGTGGGTTTCTGTGGTTGTACTGTAATTTATTTCAACAGAACCCAATTTACTCCACCAAATCTTTTTGGGCATTCTTTACTTTGTTAACCCATTCATGAATATAAATTAATGAAAATAAATGCATCAATTATTTCCTTGTTTTGTGTGGTTAGGGGGAACCTCTGTGCATTCCTGAGCAAGAATGGGGTTTAATGTGCCTGGCTACAGAGGCAGCCCAGGGGGCAATGAATATTTCCAGGTAAAGCTCTGAGCACAGACCTGGTCACTAAGGGTTCAGCAGGGCAACGAGATAGCACAGGTGCAGAAGAATTTTGAGGCCAGAGTCTGAAGTAGCATAAAGCCTGCTGCCAGCTGTAGAAGGATGTTTTTTATGCACTGAGGAGTAACAAATGACCAACAGGAAAAAAGCCTCCAAGAAATTAATTGAAAGCTTGGGAAAGTGTAAAGCATTATGATAAACCTATGTTTAGTTTATAATTTCTGGAAAAATATTATCTCAATAGAACTTGCTAAAACGTGCTGTGTCAGCAGCACCCTAGTTAAAAAGCTGGGCACATGCTGGGAGAAGAGAAAGTTTAGTACAAGAACATTCTGTTTGCTGCAGTGTTCCTTTTCCATCCTGTTTCTCCAGCAAAGGTGTGCATTACAGTACACACCATATTTTAGCTTAATCAGTAACACACCAGGCACCAACAGTTAAACATCATCACACGCAGTTCTTATCATCTCTCAAGGTGTGTTTGTAGATAATGTGTAGTGTAAATGTGAGTGAACACCCATCATTGCATGAGTTCCACATACCAGTTAATGTTATCTATGAAAATTATTTATTAACAGAATAAGGGAGGAGAAAAGCTGGGTGCAGTTTGAAACTACAGTTTCTTTTGCTTAACCTTAGGTTACATGACTCACAAAATGAGGGGTGTGGATGTGTATCTAAAGCTGTTCTTTATTGTCTCAACTATGAAGAAGCTCAGGAGCGTTTTAATTCGTCCGTCTCTGATCTCTTTTGTTAATAGTTTATTCTGTAACACAGCCCACGTACAGCCCTCATCTTTCTTAATTTTCCTGGACCTAAGTAGCCCACAGTATTCTTCCTCCTCTGTTTTCTCCAGTGTTTTCTTTGTCATCGATTCCCTCCCTCACTTCTGTTTACCTGTTCTCTCCCTCACGCCAAATGCTGAGGCAGAATACTCAGTTTGGAGAAGTGTCAGGGTTGCAAAAGCCTGCTTTGAGTGCTGTGGTGTCCTAGCAGTCTATTGCTATTGCTTGGCCATACTACAAAAGACTTTCTAAGCCAGAGCTGATGCCAGAGTACTTTTGCCAAGCTGGTGAAGAGAGAGGATTCCTCTGTGCACAGAAGACATTTGGTTTGCTATGTATGTAACTACCTTTAAATTTTCTCATGAATTCTGCAATAGCACCCAAACAACACTAATGTGGTTAAGAATTCAGCCCAATGATCTCACATCATCCACATCAGTTGAAGACTCATAAACACATTTTATGTCCGTATCGGTATGTTTTCATAATTTGGGAGACACATTGCCTGGAAACATAATAGTTGGTTATGAAAGTCTAGTTGACTGAGAGATCTCAGCCAGATGTTAAATTCCAGTAATCAAAACTAAGTTACTGCTGGAGTAAACTGAAAGTAGCCAAAGGCTAACTTTATATACCTCTGTGTTATCTTTTCTTTTTTTTAAAAAAAAACCACCCCACTATTTATTTTTGTCTGTAAAAGCAAGGACTACTCGGAAAAGACAATGATAACTAGGAGACTACTCGGAGAAGAAATCCAAAGAACTGTAGAATCAGTTGACTGAGTCAGGGAAGACACTTCAAATTCTGCATTAATTTGGATCATGTATTTGCTTAGAGCTGAATTAGGCATAACATATCAGAGATACAAGAAAAGATCAATAGACTGTAGAATCTACTGGTGCAGGGGTACAGATAGATACAGAAGATATGATAGAGAAAAGGCTTCACAGAAAACCCAGAATTTGCTGATACCTATCTGGAACTCTATGTCTCATGTGAGGCTTTCTTATTCTGGAAAGATGGACTCAAATGGAAACAGGAACAGAGATACATAGCTAGATTCAACAGGGAAAAGGTACATATCTTGCAAGAACTTAGAAGAATATGGCATCTTTTTGGCAAAATAGTCTTTCAGTTCATAAGGGTGTTACAGAATAACTAAGCTCAAAGACAGGATTCTCAGAAAAGACAGAAATAAACTGTATAAATGTAAATTAGCCATGTGCAAATTCAGAATAGAAATTAGAAGAACTTTCCTAACAATTATAGCAGTGGGAGTAGAGGAAGTGAACGTAACAAACTGCTAAAATGGAAGTTGATAAAACAGGATATAAGATGATGTCTGCAATAACAAGAGACTAGCTTATGTGACTCATGATTACTTGCTAAGCTCAAAGGCCAGTTTCTTAAATTAGATGTATTTTAATAGTTCATGAAATCAGCATACCTATGGCAGTGAAGTACTGTCTAGCTAAATGAGACTGGATTCATATGCTCAGGTGAGGAGAGAACTTTAAGAGCATCTATTCTGAACTCTAATGTAAAACAGCCCATAGAAACCCACTAATTCATTTTTGCTCCAGGCTCAATACATCTTTTTGATCTATTGCATATCTTTTCCAAAAGGTATTCAGATTTAATTTAAATTCTTCACATGAAGTAGAATCCACCACATTTAACAGCAGCATCTACTGAAACTGCAATGCAGATGGGGTTTGAGAGGATAGCTTTTGACCCTTGTAATTTTTTTTTTTTTTTGCCATTGTTGACAGGCTTTATGAGGAAACGCATCAGACGGATCATTGTGAAAGATATTAAACTTCCTACCTCTATTCTGATCTGATGGATTCAATAGTCTCAGGAGGAGCTAATGGCGTGTGGTATGTTCTTTCTGCTATTGAGCCCAATTTTGAATTCAGTGAAGTTATTCAGATTTACACCGGGTAAGAATATGATCCTTGATGCATATGAGTAACAGACTTCATGGGACAAATAAATATTTTCTAAGTAATCCAGCAGTCTGGAAAATAGCTATGTGTCTTACCTCTGGGTAAAGCAGACTTTGGTTTACAATACACTGTGTGCAGTGCACAACATTAAATTTCTTACATAGATACAAAGCTGTTAGGGTAATATCTATTTCCTTTAATATGAGCTTCCTAAATCTGGCACATAATCTGAGCTAATCCTTTAAGTTTTCTCTGTGGTTGAAAAGGAGAGATAAATACTTGCCAACAATAAGCCATCTCACCTGTTTTGTATACTTGGGATGGATGTCAGAAAACTATCAAATTACAGGCTTACTTTTAAGTGGCTGCAATTAAGTGAAAGAAATCCTATTTTAAAAGTCTGGAAAAGAATTCTAGGTGGCTGTCATAGAATAAATCTGGAGTACAGCAGTGGTAAGACTGAATAAATCAAAATATCAGTACTCAGATGCAAACAGAGGTCTGCTTTCTGTATGATGGGGCAAAAGGACAGGAGAAGAAGCCATTAAGATCTGGAAATAAATCTGACTCTTCGTAAAGAGCTCTGAGTCTTAAAAATACAAGTATGGAGCTGAACACATGCGTAGTTAAATAGTAATTAGATTCATGGCTATTCTTCTCTAACAGCATTTCTGTTTGGTTGTAGCATTTCACTGGCACCTCTTCCAGAGTTTTCATGCACCCTGGAGTGTAGTCCCGTGAAACCAGCTGTGTGCACCCAGCTGTGTGCACCCTGAAGGATGCTCCCACTATGATGACATCTTTTGACAACAAGCTTATTGTTTGCAGTGCTGTGGTTATGCTTTAAGTTGAGTACCCAAAGACTCTTTCAAGAGCGAAGTGCAATGATGCCAGACTTTGAACTAAATCTCAGAGTAATCAAGATCCTTGACCAAATGACCTTCTTTTATGTATAGTCAGCACACTGTTAAGCATGTCTTTTAAAAGGGTAGTTTGAATATGTTTAATCTGTACTTTGGTGCTATGAAAAGAAAGACGATGTGTCCAAACTCAGCTCTTAACTAGAGCAATCAGCACAGCCATCTGGAGGTCAAGTATTTTTAGAGGTCTGACTTGGATTAAAGTATGACCCCCATGCGCATGAATCATCACAAGGATTAACGAAGTGTATAGAGTATACTTGTTAATATCATCTATGGACATGACAAAGGAAGAAATTCTTCACTTTGAGGTAGTAAATGTTTTAGCAAAGAGAAGACACAAAACCTAACCATATGCTCTTGGGGAATCTACAGCTTATAGGAAAAGTGCCTTTTTTATCTTCACTGTTAAGAACTAAGTGATTGTTCTCAAAGGAAGCATGATGTGAAAATGCTGTTTCAGCTGTGAAATTTTAAGTCTTCTTCCTTTTGGCATTCCCACCTATGTTTATAAAGTTATCTATTGTATAGATTCTATTTTAAATGAAAACTAGAGTTTCATTATTTGCATTGATTTTAGTTCACACTTTCTGTAAGTTCCTCTGGCTCACACCTTGTCTATAAACAAGGTTGCTCAAGATTTGGCTTTGGCTTGTCCAGATGCTTTTGCAGGGACGAATATTTCTCCTAGCAACTGTAATAGCATAAAATAGGAAGATTACTAACTTAATTTTGGTTTGAGCTATTGCATTAGTTCTCTAACTATAATGTTATCAGGGGCCTCTACCATTCCAGCTATCCACTCAGGACAGATACTCTGAGGCAGAGGAGTTCCATAAAGATTGTCCTCCTTTGCCCTGCAGAGGAGGTTATTAACATTTTAGAGTCAGCATTAAGAAAAATTGTGTGCAGAACTTATAAATCCTTCATGGATGGTGGCAATTAGAGGCTTGTCTTCAGAAGCTCATCCCTTCTGGTGTCATACTGTTTGACACAAGATGAGTTAAGGGGATCAGAGAGCAAGTAAAGAACATCATTATGGCCTCTAAAAGGCTGAGCTGGTTTCTAAGAACTTCTGTAGATACAAAAGCTCTGGTTTTGTTCCAGTATGTGTCTTCTTTCTTTTTATGTCAGTAAAGGAGGGGTTTGGACATTTTTTGTAGCATTGACGAGAATTGACTTTGTGCAACAGCCAAGAGTATTCTAGCTCCATGTGCTTTTCTGTTCAGAGGGAGATAATCCCAGAAAACTTGTGAAAGCTGAAAAAAAGGGGAACTATTTTTACAGTAGTGGTTACCATTTGGAGCTTAGTGCTGGATGGTACTGAGATTCCTCTGAAAGCAGCTCAACACTCTCAGCTCTGATTACAGTCTTGGGAAGCCAACAGTCCCTCAGCATGGGCTTCTCTGTTTTTCTGAGGACCCAGCTCTTTACAGCATTTTTCTTCAATGCCTTCAATAGGAAATTAGTTTTTAGTACAAAAGTGAATTACACATTTGCAAGTTATAATCTGGATCATTGCCAGTAGGTAGAGCTGCTAACTTCGCTATTTAGTAGTTACTATAAAGTTTTCAATAATACTCTTCAATTCCCTTCCTGTCCTTTCAGCTACAGGAAAAAAACCCCCAAAACATCACTTTTGGAAAGAAAAGATCCTTTTTATGTATAGATGGGATAAATGAATAGCACTTGTGGGAAAAAGATGAGTGGGAATGAAAATATGAGTGTTTTTCTGCAAATGTTTATAGTCTGAAAATGACAGAATTTTCATATTCAAGCTTTGTAAAAAACAGCACTCAGGGGCAGGAATGAAAGTTTTGTGTGTGAGGGGATTAAACTAAAAAAGCAATACAACTGTCTGAATCAGAAAAGACCCCAGTGTCCGCAGAGCGCGGCAGAGCAGCAAAGTTTATTGTCACTGGGATTGTGAAGGTCAGTGCGCAGATGAGGGTTGAAGGAAACTCCTTTCTGGACTGTGAAAAGACTATACATATCTGGTAGAATAGTCCCAGACAAACTCTGAGTTTCAGGAGGTGAAAAAAAAAAAAAAGAAGCTTCCATACAACTTTCAAGGCACAGATGTTTTCCCCCACATCAGACTTAAGGAATTAATAATGTTGAAAGCTAAAGGTTGCTTACACATTTCTTTTTTTTAAATTTTTGTATGTATTTACTTACTTTGCCAAGCAGAAGTATGCCTCAGTGAAAGTGGAGATTGAGTGTCATATTATTCTGAAATAGAAGAAATATACTTGTCAAAATAAATATCAAACCTGCATTTCTTGTGGAAAATTTCATGACAGATGTTATGTACTTTGTATGTACTAATTCTAAATGTTAATGATGACCACATTGCCTGCCTGCCATATTATGTAGGAGTTTCATACAAGATCATTGGTTGGACTGGATGATCTGGTGGGTCTCTTCCAACCTCATGATTCTATGATTCTAAGACATTAAAAAAGCATCTTTACAAGGAATAATATAATGCTAGTTACATAGCTGATGTCTGTAAATAACAGCAGAATAACTTACTTCTAATATTCAAACCTTTGAGTCTGATTTTTTGAATTACAACAAATCCTATATACCTGTATGGGCCTCAGATCATTTGGGAGATATCTCATGCTTGGCTGGAAGGCAGTGGGGAAAATTCAGAGAGAAAGTGCCACATTTTTCTGGCAGGTTTATTCTTTTTCCTTTGGCAGGGAGAAAAGTTAGATATATGATTTCTAATCTGTACTGGCAGTGACTTGACTTATAAACTTCTTTTGATTTACATAAGCATAAACAAAATCAGAATCAAGTTCCTGGTGTTTAGACCTGAATATGAAATATGCATCTACTTTCCCAGGAGAAATGCTCCTAGGTCAGCCCCCCCCGGCTTGAAAAAGAAAGTGATATTCTGAAGATGCTTCTGAAGCCTTTTGATTCTTCTTCAAGAAAGGCTGTTCTGCTATATTTTTAAGGCATCTTTCTTCACAGCAATCTGTACTTTATGGCACAGACAGGTTTAACACACGTTGAAAATGCCAGGGGTCAAAATGCCACCTCTTATGTTACTCACAACTCCCATACATTGAGCTGTGGCTACATAATATAAACCTACAAGAATCATATGCAGTGTGGGTTCGTTAGCAAGTGTTTTTTAAATGAAGGCAGGCTTAATAATATACTTACAGGCTAGATAGTGAAACTCTTACTGACACTGCTTTGCACGTTAATCCACGATGAATTCATTTTGAAACCAACAAAATTTTTTAAACCTGGAGACATAGTTTAGATGTATCCTGACCAGGTGTTGGGAAATAGGAAATCCCTGGCATAAGCTCTGACATAAAAGGACTCCTTAGTTCATGAAGTACATAAATGAGCAAAAAGGATGTAAAACAGCCAAGAAGGCTAGCATTAAAAGAAAGAGTCTGGGGAGGCAGGAGAGGTGAAAAGAGAAATACATGTACTAGGTATGAGAGTTTAGGACTGCTTTTAATGCAAGCCAAATCAATGAAAGCTTAAAAACAGGTATTTCAGTGAGTTTTCAGATGAAAGGCATAGAAGAAAACCAGTGGTATATGGGAAGAGGAGGCTGCATCCTTTGGGAGGGAAAGCGGATCACAGACAGACCTGCTGCACAAGGTTTATTTTCTGGTGGAAGAGTTGTTGCTTTAGGGGAAGTGAGAGTGTTCAAGGCACTAGACTTTGCTAAAGCAGGAACATATGAGTGATGTTGGCACCAAGCCATGGAGCACCTGGGTAGTTGTTCAGCAGAAAGCTGGCTGGGGATTTTCTGATAAAACTCTTTTGTCAGAACAGGAATCTTTTGTGGAGACATATCCCCATTTAAACTTCCTCCCTGGGGACAAGATTTCCACTGCTAACGTGAAAAGTGTGGTCAGAGGGAGGGCACGATGCATCTCTGAACAACATCCTAATGGCCAACACACTCACCTGGACCACAGGAGTACCTCTCTGAGAACCTGTTCTGGGGTGACAGGTGCCATACATCCTCTTTCCAGGCCTCATGAAGAGGGGAGAGCACCAGGTTAACCCAGCTATACATTTCCCAGCCTGGAGCTGGGACTGGCATGGGACATAGCAGTATTTGCCTGCCCCTGAATGTACAGGCATGCCTGGGACATCTAGGTTTTGATGTTTTGATGGTCAAGCCACTGTCTCTTCTGAGCTGGGCTGTCCAGGTCATGTGTTGGACTGTATCTTTTATATGAAGAGTTTACATTTTTATTGGCTGGAGTGCAGAGGAACATAGTAATCATGAAGAAGTGTTTACATCATTAATGGTTACAAACACCTATTATTTCAAAGTGAAAGTAAAGACCTTAACAGATAAGAAATCAGTTCCCAGTACAATGCTAACAGGAACCCAGTTCACCCATACAGACCACAGAAAACTGAAAGGCTCCAGATTCTGCTGTGAGACATAACTTTGTTAATTCTTGTAACAGTTCAGGATGTGGAAGGAGGGAGGAAAAGAAAGAAGTCAATAGTGGTATTTGGCACTGAAAGACCACACTGGACTGCTTTCTGGGTGTATTATAGTTTACCCTGAGGTGGAATTGGAGTCAGTGTGCTGCTGAGCCGCAATGAATCTGTGCCTCTGAGAGACTGGGCTTGTTGCTTTGGGCTGCACATCATGCTGAGGCAGCTACCCTGCCTTGGGTTGGGTCAGTGCAAAGCCATGTCACAGTAAAAACTGTGCGGCTGTGCCTACAGTGTTAATTACTAAGCCCAGATCCTAATATCCCACACACCTCCTTTTTTTGCATCACTCTGACAGTTTTCATTGAGTAGAGACCTTAGGGCAACAGGTGAGGCTGAAGGATGAATACTGTGACAGCCTGACACCTGTCTCTGCACAGCTCATATAGACTATCCATACTGAGTCAGTGGATCCAGAGATCTACTGATCTCTTGGAGGCTGCAAGTTCCACAGTGAATGTAGTACTTGCCCATCTTCTCCGTTGTGCATTTATCACTGCACTGGGCAGAAATTTCAGTGGCAAACAAACTTCTATTGTGCACTAACCATATCCCACTGTTCAAAGAGCTGGCTGCTACCCAGGACAAACCAGTTTTTCAAGTCCAGACCTGACTGGCTACATAGTGAATCATCTGATATGGGGTTTTGGTCATAGTGTGACCTTGGAGAGGCACCTCACAGGGGGAAATGGAGGTTGTGAAAAAGAGAAGAAAAAGACTCAAAGTGAGGGAAGGTTCAGGGTCATAGGAAGATAAGAGCATTATAAAACAAACTATACCTGCTTAGGAAGTGTCAAAGGGGAGATGCTTTACTCCAGGTTCATTGCAGGTGTACTGGCACATTTTCTGCCAAAATATGCCTCCCCTTCTCCAGTTTCTTGTGTGACATAACAGGCAACGTCAGCATGTCGTCATAACTCCCCTGTTACAGTGGGGATTTGCGTGTGCTGCATCAGAGGCTCCCACCCTGTGCTGCACCCAGGGCGTGCACTGATCGTTCTGTTCTAATCTGTAAGGAGGAGCAGGAAGTGAAGAGGAGTTTGCAATTTCTTTATTGGGACAAACTTTTGAGCAGTTTGTGGTACAGACTGTTATTGGCAGGGCATAGCTGATCATCTAAACAGTGGAGGTGTAATGGGAACAGTTTCACATGCAGCCAAACAGCAGCAAATTTCTTGTGCCATTGCTGTCATTTGTCAGTGCCTGCAATTATCTGCATGACCTTCATACTTGCAGGTACAACTGCAAACATAATCTGATCTGTAATTGTGGCTTTCCCCTTCTCAGAGACGTATAAAAAAGGACTATGTAGCCAGGAAATAAGGAATCAGCAACTCCTACAGAAGATTTAACCTGAAGATCTGTCACAATGAAAACTTCTGTTTGCTTTTAATTTCAGATGATATATTTTTACCTTGAATACTGTGAAATACAGATATGAAACACATAGGAATTGTAGTAAATTTAGATACTGGGTTTTCATTCAGCAGCCATATTTAGCATGTTGGAAACCGACTAAGAAATGTATTTAACTTTGGCATTATTTTCTATTTGTCATCCTAAAAAAGGAGTATTTATTGGGTCCTACAAAAGTTGGGGTTTTTTTCCTTTCTCTAAAAAAGATCAGTAAGCATACGAAATACAAAGTTTAGGAAGAACTGGGATCTTACCAGAACTTGCTTATGGTTAATGTTCAATACACACATTTAAAAACATGTTAAAAGAAATCCCAGAAGTTCTGGTAAATTTCTTCAACAACCACAGCCCTAAGTATACAATTGTAATGAAAACAGGTTTCAGATCTAAATCATATCTTCAGCTGTTTAAATTTCCTAGACTGAACGAGAAACTCAGCTGCACTGGTCTTACGCCTCTCGAGGATGGAGGCTGGGGAAGGGTCCACAGATGCTGTGGTGCTCTCTGCCCCCAAACAGGTGCGGGGTCCTTCAGCAGCCCAGGACTGTGTACTACTCTGGAATTCACTCTGGGGCATGTCAGAGTCCTCTTTGCCCCAAATCCAAGACTGCTGTGAAGGAAGGTGGGAAAGCAAAGAGGGGTTAGGCCTCTTGCACGTGAAAGATCATTGGACGATGGCCTTTTTTGAAGGGCCAGTTTGTGAATGTTCACTTTTCCTTCCTGTTCCTAGCACAATTTCCCTCAGACACCTCTGACTGAATGCTTGGGCTAACCATCTCACAGACTTCTTTAATGAACACCTACTGTGTATGAAGATTTATATCCGTGTAATATTTGGTACAAAATGTTGTTTCTGCACTCCACTTATAACAAACTTCGTTTACTGCAATTGCATCATCTGATTGAAGACTTATCTCTTCAAAGACTGTGTCATCTGTGATTGTCGTATTACCCTTCAAGGTTCTTTTTTTACAATTTTATATGGCCCTTTAAACTTTTCTCATGATTCATCAGTGGCTATGGCTTCCCTCCATAAAGACACCCACATTTCTCAACTTACTTATTTGTTGAATGCCTTAGATCTAAACCATACCACACAGTTGTTTCTCTGAATCCTTACAAAATCTGTATTTAATGAGCACAATTATTTTTAGGAACATTCTCAAATTCAGGGTGGGTATTGCAAAATAAACTAGTCAAACAGACAAACTGTTAGAGTTAGAAAAAAAAGAGTATTAATTCAAAAAGGAACCCAGAAGTCAATGGCAGATATAGACCTACTGATAAAAATTAGAAAGATTGTGTCTGTTTAAATATAATTAGTGAATGTGGATGGAGAGATTACATCACACTTTCATTAAAAGCTGATTTAGAGAGCAGCTAGAAGTAGTTGTTTTCAATGTAGAGTAGATTTTTTAAATGTATCCTACAAAAGCCAGGCTCTAAGTTACATCTTTTTGTCACCATCTACAGGTGTGTTACATACTAACACTTTTCATTTCATTGTTCTATGATTCTATGATTTTTTTTTCCAAATAAAGGCAACAGAATTGAAAAATGCAAACTGACAGTGAAGAGACTGAAAAATGGGCTTGGGCCAGGGGAGTTTCATAAATCAACATATCTTTAATCTCCTTTTGTGCTCACCTGCAAAATAAATCTGGTTTTATGATGAACTTAGGGGAGACTGTGTCTGATCTTCATCCCTTCAAAGACTGCTATACAGCCCTTCTGCAGAAAATGGGCTGAAGTTTAAAAAAAAGAGCAATGATACCTTCATTTTCCTGTCAGGATCCCTAGTCTGAGAGGCACAACAGTGAACAAACCAAAGAGAAAACAAACCTAATTAAATAGGTTGATTGCCTTGTCTTCTAGGATGAATCTAGCTCCTGTTGCTGAGAAGTATCCTACATCTGATGTCAGAACCATGATTGCTGTGCTAGGGTTTGCAATACTTTTGGGAACCTGCACAGCAGGACAGTTTGTTCACCACAGAGAAGGTCTGTAGAATTTTTTTATGCTCATATACGTTCCTCTTAAAATGATGACTTTTGCTGCCTTATCTGTTTACTTTTGAGGTGTAGAACAAGGCTAACAGGACCTTAGAAAAGTATAAATCACAGAGACACAGTAGGAGTCTGGAGTCTCAGTGATAACACTGGGTAGTACTTCCTCAATACTCTGGTTAATATTTACCTGTGGTATAGGAACTATTTAAATAATCGTTTGTGCCTGGTCACGATTTTTTTCTTTGAGTGGCAAAGCCCAGTGTATTTGCAGTAGTTTGAGAGTTTTTCAGAGGAAGCAGGAACTTCGTTCACTTCTGTATCAAGGTCAAACTCTTAGAAGAGCTTCTTCTGCAGTGCTCTTTTTTGTTTCTGCTTGTTGATAATGGCGGGTGTAAGCAATTGCATGAAGTACTCCATGTTCGTCTTCAACTTCTTATTTTGGGTAAGCTGGTGTTTAAACTGTTATTAGGGATTCCTGAAATATGTTCGACATTATCTGAATGCTGTAGTTGAGAGAATTGTAAAGAAAATAGAACATAAGTGGAACCAGAGTACGATTGTAAATCAGGGAGAGGAGGGAGGGGAGAATATGTTTAACTTTTGCCCTTCCCTTTGTCTTTTTCTTCAATATAATATAATAGCTTTCCTTCCACATTCAAAAGCAGAACAACCATGAGTCTCCCTGCCCAAATCGTGCCCCTTGTTTCAGTCAGAAGATAACAGATTTTCTTCTTACAATGCATTATTCTTTTGTTTGCTGCTTGTATCCAAATAGCATAATGCTGAAAATGTTGTTGCCACGGAAGATCTGGAAAATTCACTTTTATTTTTAGCTTCCTAAATGATAAATGGTTTTCATATCCTTCTTTGTGGTTCTTTGCTTTACATTCAGTGCCATAATTAGTTTCTGATGGTGGACAGTAAACATTTGTAAAATGGTATGGGCTGGCAATTCTGCCAATAGCTGTATCGAGGCAGATAGATCACAGGACAGCAGGCAGGTTTCTGGCTATTGTTTGAACGGTATTTGTCTATGTATCACATCTCGGTTGGTTTGCAAGAAACCGGTTGGTTTAGTCCTGGAAAGTCTGAAAAGGTTTGAATTAAAGAATATTTGTATCATGATTCAATCTTGCTGTCAGCTTTCCTGACAGAGATTTGTCAGGTTCACTGGAGGTTCACTGAAACCAGAAGTGGAAGTACTAGCCATATTATGGGCTTTTCCTCAGGGATTTTTTTTCAAGTGAAAAGGTGGTAGCATTCTAAAGGGGCCGCAAAGAGTAGCCTTGGAAAATTTGTGGCTAGCCAAAATGAGAAGAATTAGCATAATTCTTGTGGACCTCACAAAGAAATTCCTAACTGGCCAGTGATGATTTGGACTGCCTCCTTCCTCTTCTTCCTCCACCTCCATCAAAGCAGATTGAAGATATTCGACATCTTTGTTGAAGTTCTTCTGCAACAGTACTTTAAAAAGTCTGTCGGTTTCTGACTTGGAATTCCTGTACCTCAGGAAATTTTTCCTGTTCTTGTTCATCTGTATTTTGTGTAAAACATAGGCAAATGTCTCAGATTAGAAAGAATATGTGAATAATGCCCCATGCCTAAGTCTCCAATGACAGCACGGGTTTCCTAGGGAAAAAAACAGGGTGTGGTCCTGGGGGAGTCTTGAAAGCTC
The DNA here is from genome assembly GCA_013389865.1 of Piaya cayana. Classification (NCBI taxonomy): domain Eukaryota; kingdom Metazoa; phylum Chordata; class Aves; order Cuculiformes; family Coccyzidae; genus Piaya; species Piaya cayana. The sequence goes on from WAAB01024227.1 coordinate 288,980, forward strand.
AGGAAACAAGCAAACGCGGAACAAATTTCCCAAACCAATCTTTATGCCAAAAGTAGGAAAATCTGTGCACTATTCTAGGCAAGAATATGCCGAGATACTTGCTGTGAATATGACTGCCTGGATGGGATGGAGAAGGACAGGAATAGTTACTATAGCAGCAGCTATAGTTACTTATTCTAAAGGAAGAAGCTTAGCACTACCAAGACAGGGAAAAACAGACATGGTGCAAACAGGAATACAGGCTGATTTAGTACAATGAGCTGGATTCTTTGATTCACATTCCTCTCTCTAGTTCCTGGAAATCATTAAATTGCTGTAGTAACGTTGTGGGAACAATGATGTCTTTAAAGGCACTGCTCTCTTCAGTGCACAAGGCAGCTGGCAGGTGGAAAATTAAACCGATAGTGGGAAGTGAAGGTGACTTTAACTTTAACTGGATAAGCAGCTGCATATTTACCTAGCATAATTTCATTTTAAGTCCTAGGGGAGTGTCCCCTCTTAGGGTACTCAGGAATGGGCTTTCCAGCATTCTGGTGCCTTTTTCTAAGCAGCTGTAACAGGATAGCACTAAGAATAGCTTAAGCTAGCTCTGCAAAGTTGTTCTAGCTTCACTACATAACGTTTGACCCCATGGGAATCTACAACCCCATGAGACTCACGCTGGGCTCCAGCAAGTCCATAGAGTTTTGGATCCTCCCAGTTCCCTGGAAGAAAGCTGAGCCTTTGGGCTTTTGAAGAACTGTGCTTTGGAATTGGGTTCCTACATGAGGCTTTTAATAGTCTTTAAGTTAACCCTTAAGTCAATTTGTGCATTATAGTTGATGCACAAGTCAAAATTTTTCTCTCCTTTCTTCAGAGTTTGCAGGATATCCAGTCTTACCTGCTGCTCTCATTCTGTCAGCTTCTGCTACTCCACATCATGCAAAATTGTAGAATTAGTAGCACAGCAATCTTTGATCAGTTGCTGTTATCAAACCAGACTTGCAGTCCCTTCCAGCAACGTAGCAAGTATGTTAAGCCATAGACCACATCATGTGAAGCCCCTTCCTTTTACTGTTTATTTCAGGTAACTCAAGGAACTATTCCAGGGAAATGTTGTCCTGAACAAAAGCACCCTTGTTAGAAAGCTCTTCCTGATACCCTTAAACTAGTTATTCAAAAAGTGTGTACCATAGGTTTGGTATTCCAGTGTCTGAATAAAGAAGAATCTTGACATACTACTGATCCAGAGTCACGACAGGCTCATCTGAGGTGACATTGATTTAACTAGGCTGTATTTCTTCATCACACTGAGACTGAAAGGCTTGAGAAGAGGAGGACCGATTGATTTTGAAGGACGACAGTCCTTTTCCTGGTCAATCTATGCCACCATGATAAGGTTATTGATTCTTGGTCAAGTGTTGAGACGAAACCATGACAGCCATTTAGTTTTGGAAAAATGGGTGAGGACCTTTTCAAAGAAACTCTTCTTATTCGATTGGAAAATATGGGTTCACTAAAAATGAAATTTCCAGAAAGGAAAGTATCTTTATTTGCAATTTTATTTGAAGAAAATATAATTATTGGAATGGCATGTATACCAGTAAACTTGACATATTCTACTTGGACTCTTCAGGAAAAATTTGATTTGTTATTTCAAAACTTCTCTGTATTTGTTCTTGTACACTATGTATATTATGAAAATAAACTGAAATAAACCATTGAGATTTTACTGAAGAGGAGTGGGTTTTATCAGCATAAACGACTCCATTATTAAAATTTACACACCTTACTAGTATTTTTTATTTATCAATTATGTTTCTTATTTTGAATGAAGGTAATAGATATTGTGGCATCCCCATCATATTGGTAAGTTCCTGTATATTCAGCTATATGTACTTACCTGACTGTGCTGTGTTTTTATGGGGAGTCCTATATAACAAATAAGGCAATGGGCCAAATTCTTTTTGGATTTGTAGCAATGCTGGTTTCATTGGACATTTTCACATTAGCTAGCCTATATTGTCTGGTGCTTAGCCACATGGCTCACATAGTACTGCTGAACAGGACCTAAATATATGATCATAAGTTACCATGAATTTCTAGGTAGATTCAGAAGGCTTCAGTGGGGAGTTATAGTTAAATTTGATAGCATGATATAGCTGTCATCAATTGTACAATTTTCCTTTTTATGTTTAAAATAGAACCTTTACTTAGAGCAGGAAAACGTGTGGTACTCATGTCTGGCTCTGTTCAATATTAAATAATCTGCTGAAGTCGTTATGGTCTTTGATGCTGAATATTATATGAAACCTCTTGTAGGGAAAGTATTTTTTAAGAAGAACTATCTAAAACATATAAAAATAACTCTTTTAATTTTAAAAGCTTTGGAATAGTCCCAGTCTTCGCAGGAAGGTCATAACAACATTTCAGGGCCTTTTAAAACCTGAGTATTAATGACATAAAGGAAGACAATTCTAAATCTGCCTAGTCTCTGGTCCTCCATGCTCTCTCTTACCTACAAGTCATCTTAGTAGGCACAAACCTAACAACTGAGTAGTGGCTTAATTACCTGTCTCCAACACTTAATAAAGAGAAATTCCATTGAAGAAGCACCACAGATAAGTTTTGGAATAGAGTGACTGGCACACAGTGGAAAGATACCTCAACAATCAACAAAACAGGAGAACTAGTGGTTAGGGAATGCCTCTGGACCTGGGATTCATCTGCCTTGACTTCAGTATCTAAAAGCAAGAAATTCTAGTCTAACATTCACGTGTACAGAGTACGGTTGTTTTCCATGAAAATGTACTGGAAATAACAACTAGAGGCATTTTATAGGAGAAATATTCTAAGGATTGGAGATGGCCAGATATTTTTGCAACAGAATCAGCAGAGTGTGTTTGTTTTCCTGATAATTTTATAATAGAGAATATGTCTCTAGATATGTGTCCTGAATATTTCTAGAAACAACATTTACACAAATATCCCTTATCAAATTTCAGGTGTTTCCATTAAACAAATAACGATGTTCTTTACACCCATGTTATATACATACTATAGCAATTTGTATTCCTCTCTCATCTGACAGAATTTCTGTGTGCTTCCCAACCACATGTATAAATCATTAAGGAAATGTGGAGTCCTCTGAGGTAGAAACATCAGGGATTTAGTGCATAAGTGAAGATTTAGCTACCCTTATGAAGTTTCCTGGATATGAGTCAATATTATATGCTCCAACAATTCATGTTTCTTTCACTCTGCCAAATGAATGATTTCAGAATTTTGGCTAGCATCTGGTGCAATTGGGATGCAGAATATTAAGATAAAATTGCTGATCTTTCTAAATACTCTTTATTTTTTATCCTGCAGGTGTGTGGTTGCGTTATTTTGGGAGTCTCTATATGGATACGTGTTGGCGAAGGTGGTCAGCAGGTAAATGTATGCAAGTACCATATACAATGTGGAAGCTACTGCCTATACTTTCGCATTTTCACAAATTTGTTATGTTTTTGTTGAGGTTGTTTGTGTGGGTAGAGATTTTGTTATATTTAAGATTAAATGAGATGGTGTAGGTAGTCAGATAAAGCAATTGTCGTACACGTGGACATGTGACAACAGGAAGTGTCTTGTAGTGTAACAAATGTAGTTTCTTGCAGATGCACATTGACTTCTGTTGGGAAAAGTGTCTCCTTTAATGAAAACTAATGATGATTTCATTATTCATTTCAGTGTCAGGGAGAATAAAGAAGAGCCATGCAGCTCTTAGACTTCTCAAAGTCTTTCCCTAAAATAATAATAAGGTCATATATATTCCTAGGGTTACTTCCATATGTTTGTAGGGAATATTTTTACCTTTCTCACTCTCTTCAGTAACAGATTCTTATTTCCCCAGTAACTGCAGCTTTGAAAGAGAGTGACAATTTTTCCCTTTTATTTTCAGTGACTCCTTGAAAGCACCTTATCTTTTTCCCCTTATATTTATATAGAGAGAAACTTTTAGAGACCCAGAAATTTATACCTAGGATTAAAATGCTAACAATGGTCTTAGAAGGGAGCAGAAAGTCCCTGAGTTTCCCTCCTGGATTTTATCTGCGTTATTACTTCAGACTCCTTGACTTTCCTTTTCTGCAAAGCTAGGGAAAGTATAATTTTGAGGAGTCCTTGATCTTGCAGACATGCAGCAGAGGTTGATCCTGTTGGTATGAAGATCCTTTGTCCCTGAGGGCCCTGCCAAACTTTTTCCAGGTGTGGTCCTAGTAGCACTGGCCTCTGACTCACAGCAAGTTTTTTGTCACCTTTGAGTGAAGCTGATTTCACAGCTCATAGATGCTTATCAGAAAGGCACTGTGCAATCTTTGCATGCTGGTGCTTTGTTATACTAACAGAAAGAACAATCTGACTCTAAGGTTTAAGCAGTATCTTTCTTCTTATCAATTTGGGACATAGAAATGTAAATTAATTTGAAAATTTAATTTCCAGAAAGACTTCCTGGACACAGAAGTGAAAAAAATGACCAGATGCGATATGGAAGCATTTTTTTCAGCTTCCAGGTTGAGCCTGTAGTATAAAGTTGCAAACCTTAAGATCACTCCTCTGCTGCTCTAACACATTTGATCTATTATGACCAATATTTTTTAAGTCAGTTCTTTCCCACCTGGAAATGAAAAGATGGTGGAGATGATAAGATAGCCTTATATTTTTCCTGACATTTGACTGATGATGCTGTTGCCCTTAGCCAGTCCCAGATGTCTGTTGTGTCTGGCAGGGGATGAATGCAACAGAACTCAGTTCATGATGACATTGGGCCATGGGGTAAATTATGTCATGGTGGAGAGTTCTGCTGTTCACTACATGGAATAATGACAACTTTCACTCCTTAATCAACATTTTGAAAGAAGCTAAAACTGCCATACTTTCTAGTTGACCTCCAGGAGTAAAATGCCTCAAAGCTAAACCAGGGCTTGGGAAACCACAACCACTATTATCCTTTCTTATGTTTGAGTGATTTCCTATCCAAAAAAGTGTACTTAAGTGTCTCCCAAACTGGTTTCCTGAAGTGACACTTAGTACTACCCAAGAACTTTGAAATAAGACCAGGGACCAAAAAAATAGAGTTTTTTCTCACATTTTCTTTCTATGCAGGCAAAGTTCCTATTCAAAACCAATGTATATTTTGCCTGAGTAATAACTGAACAGGCCATAGGATTTGGCTGTAGATGAATAGAACTTTCTAAGAATAAATAACAGGAGTTTCAGTCCAACTTGGAAGGGGAATGAACAACACGTTCTTCAAATTATGGTCGTCTATATACCTTAATTTCTATCAGAAGATAGATGTGACAACTTCCAGACATTTTTGCTAATCTTGGCACCAGCCACACTGGAAAATTATTTGAATCTTTTTCTCTATTTTAACCTTTGGCTTTAGTCAGTCCTGTGGGAACTGAATAATTTGATATCTAATAATATTGAAGTATGTGAATTATTTAGTTGAATGTCCTACATATCAAAATACAGTCCTCATCTCTGAGGGTGATATTAGGGATCGTGCCTAGGTAAAGGAGAAGGAGAAGGAGAAGAAGGAGGAGGAGGATAAAGAAAAGGATAAGGAAAAGGAAAAGGAAAAGGAAGAGAAAAAGGGAAAGGAAAAGGAAAAGACATCTATTTCAGTAGAGCTCTGCTCTGAGAAGTGTTCTTTCAGGAACAGTCACTGAGAATGTGGCCTTCTAATGACAAGCAGAGATTTTGTTTCTTTAATATTTGCTTATCGTAGGAGAGATTTTGAGATAATAAATTTTGCTATTTCCAGTAAAAAGCAAGAATTCATTGGCTGAAAACTGAAAACCACTTTAAAGACAAGAGATCTTTATTCTGTAAGACTGACTTTCATCTTGTGCTGGGACTGTGAAAAGGAAGGTTCTACTGAGCTCAACCACAATTTTTTTAAGAAAGGGGGATTAAGGGTATATTTATTAATTGATCAGAATTTCTTCATGGTTTCTAATCAATATATTTATCATTAATGAAATAATTGTCTTGTTATGGGGGGTATTGGTGTTTTCAGTAAGAACTGAAAGATTTTTTTTACCTTTTCTTTTCAGAAGATAGACAGCAGCGTGATTGCGGGGGCTAATCTGCTGATAGCCGTGGGCTCCATCATTATGGTCCTTGGTTTCCTGGGATGCTGTGGTGCCATAAAGGAGAGCCAGTGCATGCTGCTGCTGGTAGGAAAGAAACATTTGCCTACAAAGACCACAGCTACATTTGATGGATAAGATCCTTGCAAGTGGTATCAAGTCAGGATGTGGATATATTCGTTTAACCAGATCTCCCCTGCTAGTCCCATTTAATTTCGTAGATTCCAAATTAATCCCTTTGCTGGTCCTCCTAGAACATCCTCTCACCCTCCTGCCTATGTCTCCCCCCACTACTCTGGTGTGCACTTTGTTTTGATCACCAGCTGATCACAGTCTTCTGAGCACTCTGTTTTCTGTTTGCCAAGGAAGGAATAACTGGAGCAGCTGTGACAGGTTCATTCTATCTACATGGTTATTCAAGCACAGGAAAGCTTAACATTCACTTAGAAGAAATTATATAATTTTAGTCAAAAGCACTATAATTTCTATAGCTTTCTCCCTCTCCCTTTTTTTTTTCTTTCTAGTTTTTTATTGGACTGCTTCTGATCCTGATCCTTCAGATCGCAGGAGGTATTTTAGGAGCTGTGTACAAATCTCAGGTATGGTATTATTCTGAATTTTCATTGATGTCTTCCTAGAGTTTTGTTTCTACCCTGAAAACTAACAAAATATTTCAACTTGCAGATTGAAGAAACTGTTAACTTGAGTCTCCAGCAGACTGCAACTGTACTGCAAGGCTCTACAGCAAGCGATAAATCCTTTCAAGAGACTTTCCAGCAGTTTGAGCAATTGGTAACTAAAATGTAAAAAAGGACAGAGATTGTTGCTATATATTCCATCTCTACCATTTATCTGTGCTTCATTTTATGGCTACTTCACTGTAGATTTGATTTTCATTCTCTGGAGATGGGGAAGATCTGACTTAAATGCAAGTCAAAACAAGGGAATTCTGCTATCTTGATATGATAGGCTTTCTGTGATAACTTCTTTGTTTATAAGAAAAATAGAGCAAGGACACACAACACACAAGTGAGGCTGACAGTTCGCTAAGTTCTTTAATAAGAAAGCTACCTACTCCTTTCTCACACATTTCCCATCTGAAGGGACATCACTCCTTCTATTTATTCTACCAAAGAACTATCCCACACTCCAAAGGCAAGATTACCTCAGGGATAAGGAAAACTTCAAGAGTGTTTTTCATTTAGAATATCCTATTGCTATTAAGTTATTAAATGCCATGCTTTGTCGTGTAAGAAGGGTGAAGAAAATATGATAAAAATGGGGCTTGATTTCACTGTGCTTATAGCTATCCTGGCTTCCCACAACTGCAGGATCCCAGAAGGTGTACACAGTGCCAGCTTGCTCTTGGGTGTCCCACAGAGAAAACCTTGAATTTCACTGATATAATTCACAGTGTAAACTCCTACATCTGCCCCTAGTAACTGTGTCTATACATTGACAAAGTGCCTGCTGATTTTAAGTCCCTTATGGGTGTTGACTTTGATGGGTAGGCTTAAAGAATTCTTGGTGTTAAAGAAAAGGAAAGAAAAAACAATATTTGGGTGGCTTATATTACTTCCTCTTCCCCTTCCTCACTCCACCTCTAGCCCTGTCCTCTGCTTCTGAACCAGCTTATTTCTTCTGATACAATAAGCAGCTCCCTGGAGAGATGATTGAAGGGTGAGCAAAATGAAAAATACTTTAATTACTGTATTAATTTTTAAATAGACCAGGACTGCTTTATTATGTCCCATGGCCTTTGCTTTTATATGAAAATGTGAACATTTCCTGTTGCATTTTAAAAAAGGGAGGACATCAAACCCAAGTCTGCACCCCTGAGCTTTAGTGGCTTGAATAAAATGGAACATGAAATGAAAGTGCACCTGGTTTAGGTTTCATAAACCCCAATGGAGCCCTGGCCTCCTCAGTCCATTTCTAATTTAAAGGCCTAAACTTCATTCAAGGTGGTTATTTTTCTAGATTGCAGAGTTTTATGTGCCTGAATTTTACATTTTCAGTCTTGCTTTTCAAGACGTGGATTTTTCAAATACTGATGTTACCAGAGCTGTTACTTACTGTCTGCAAGTAAAGCCTGCAGAAAGAAGACTTGATTCTCAAAAAAATGGTATACCCAGAGTTGTTCTATGTTCCAGTTCCATTCCAGCACTGATAATTAATAGCTTTATAGTATGATAATGGTTTTTGAAGCAAATCTGGTCTTTTTTCCTTTTCTTTCTTTNACTTTGTTTTTCCTCTCGACTCCTTCCCCTACTCTCCTCCTTTTTTCCCCTCATCCTCCCATTTCCTCTTTTCTCACAGAACCAGTGCTGCGGTTTGGTGAGTGGAGCTGCAGACTGGGGAAAAAATTTTAATACTGATTTTAGCAGCGGTAAACCCTGTGCATGTGAACAAAAGGACCCGCCAAAAGACCTCTGCGTCTACTATCAAAGCAGATATATTTATAAAACGGTAAGAAAAATATGATGTTTCACTCCTCTTTCCAAAAAGCCATTTTAACTCAAGGTTGCTTTTGGTGACTGGCACAGCCAGCAGTTCTGTGTCTTTCAAAAAAGGCAAAGTCTTGCCTTCTCTTTGTTAGCCGGAATTCCCCTATGTCACCTGTTATGAAATTACTGTGCATATACGAAATATAAGCTTCCTCTTCCTGGGTTGCTTCTATCTTAGTTGTGGATTGCAGTCCCCTTAGGACCTCAGTTGTCTGCGTGGTTTCTGTGGGTGGAAACTAGTATGGCTTTGCTGTCAGGGTATGCCTCTGGGTCAGAGCAGCACATCAGCTACCTCTCATCTCTCATTCCACCCTCAGAAGGTTATGTTCCCACCCAGGCTGGTTCTGGTAGTAGATATGTTGACTCCAAGGTTTTCAAAGGGACATTGAAAAATGAACATGTTAAATGCAAGACCTTTGGGGTTTTATAATCCTTCATTAAATCCCCACACACTCATGTTTAAGGGTCTATGGGAAAGAAACCTTACATGGTGTAGGCTTCACGGCAGTATACCTAAAGTGTAGTTTCCTACTAATACAACCTTTTGAAAACCTCATGACATATAATATAAAAATAAGGTAAAAATGTCTGGTGACAGGCAGAAAGAAAACATACTCAAAAATTGGTAGGTGGGCAGCAGAGGTCTCAATGAATTAATTTCAATATTTATATTTCTCCTTATATGGAAATTTGGACTCTCTGCATATAAAGAAAAGTACGGGGAGAAAAATAAATGTGGAAAACCAGCACAAAGTAGCTGCATTTTTAGAATGCTCGTGGTACAAAATTTGCCAGTCTACATCTAGCACAAAGCAGATTGTAGCAGATATCCAAATCCAGTTGTATACTTCTCTTAATGCAAAGCTCCTTAGCCAGGTCATGCCTGAACACTAATTTCCTCCCTGTGTAGTCCCACAGAAGCAAATACTTTTTTAAAAGAAGGGAGTAGTCTGGTTAAGTAGAAGATGCCAGAACCCAATCTGGAAATAAGATGTACACAAAGAGGCTGTTTTGGCCACATTTTAATGTCTTTTTGGCTTCAAGCTAACACTCAAAGGACACATGAGAAGCCATCAGTGAAATTACTGCAGGTGCAAGATATCACTCACATGAACACACAGATTTCATGGTGGTGTTAGATGCTAGTAAAGATATTCACCTCTTCTGATCCAGGAAAAAAGATTTGGAATTCAATGCAGTTCTGAGACAGCTTAAATAAGAGTTTTTTTAGAAGGCCTAGAAGGAGAAGACCCACATGATTATAGTGAGGGAGGAAATATGGTGAAGGTATGTAACTATGCATTATATCTGGGGGAAGGCAGTTGTAGTATTGGAATAGTTCTGCAGTTTTGATGAATATAAGCTGCACTTGGCTTTCCCTACAGTTTGCAAAAAGAATATTGTCAATGCTTGGAGAAGACGTAGTCGTTATAAGAACAGATGTATGCCTTTATTAAAAAGGAGGATAGCTCTGCATAGAATATCAGATATGATCAATCACTTCCTCCCAACCTCAGTCCAAATCCCAGCCCATGACCACCTAACAATTGTCAAAATGAATATTTAAGCTAATTTTTATATTCAGATATTGGTCGTTGAGCCCAACTCTAATAATGCACTATGAAGTTTCAAATCCAGTGATCAGATTAGTGGGAAACTGAAGTTCTCTTTCAGATTCAGTTATTGCTACATTGGGTCTTTCACAGCAGTGACTGATTATCAAGTGAAAATAAGAATAAATACTCCTTGTCAACTGAAAATTGTGCAAACATCATTAATTTCAGCTATACGTCTTCATTTGTAACTATACACTTTTAACGTCAACTACTAAAAGCATCTTTGTATTTGGGAAGGTAAAGACTAGANATTTTCCAAACTTGTGCACTTGCATTCATATAACTGGTATGGAAATGCAAGGGGTGTTTGAGGCATACCAGTTTGGGAAAAATTCCACCTGGGAAAAGATGAAAGGAAATTTCTACTTTGTTTTTCCTCTCGACTCCTTCCCCTACTCTCCTCCTTTTTTCCCCTCATCCTCCCATTTCCTCTTTTCTCACAGAACCAGTGCTGCGGTTTGGTGAGTGGAGCTGCAGACTGGGGAAAAAATTTTAATACTGATTTTAGCAGCGGTAAACCCTGTGCATGTGAACAAAAGGACCCGCCAAAAGACCTCTGCGTCTACTATCAAAGCAGATATATTTATAAAACGGTAAGAAAAATATGATGTTTCACTCCTCTTTCCAAAAAGCCATTTTAACTCAAGGTTGCTTTTGGTGACTGGCACAGCCAGCAGTTCTGTGTCTTTCAAAAAAGGCAAAGTCTTGCCTTCTCTTTGTTAGCCGGAATTCCCCTATGTCACCTGTTATGAAATTACTGTGCATATACGAAATATAAGCTTCCTCTTCCTGGGTTGCTTCTATCTTAGTTGTGGATTGCAGTCCCCTTAGGACCTCAGTTGTCTGCGTGGTTTCTGTGGGTGGAAACTAGTATGGCTTTGCTGTCAGGGTATGCCTCTGGGTCAGAGCAGCACATCAGCTACCTCTCATCTCTCATTCCACCCTCAGAAGGTTATGTTCCCACCCAGGCTGGTTCTGGTAGTAGATATGTTGACTCCAAGGTTTTCAAAGGGACATTGAAAAATGAACATGTTAAATGCAAGACCTTTGGGGTTTTATAATCCTTCATTAAATCCCCACACACTCATGTTTAAGGGTCTATGGGAAAGAAACCTTACATGGTGTAGGCTTCACGGCAGTATACCTAAAGTGTAGTTTCCTACTAATACAACCTTTTGAAAACCTCATGACATATAATATAAAAATAAGGTAAAAATGTCTGGTGACAGGCAGAAAGAAAACATACTCAAAAATTGGTAGGTGGGCAGCAGAGGTTTCAATGAATTAATTTCAATATTTATATTTCTCCTTATATGGAAATTTGGACTCTCTGCATATAAAGAAAAGTACGGGGAGAAAAATAAATGTGGAAAACCAGCACAAAGTAGCTGCATTTTTAGAATGCTCGTGGTACAAAATTTGCCAGTCTACATCTAGCACAAAGCAGATTGTAGCAGATATCCAAATCCAGTTGTATACTTCTCTTAATGCAAAGCTCCTTAGCCAGGTCATGCCTGAACACTAATTTCCTCCCTGTGTAGTCCCACAGAAGCAAATACTTTTTTAAAAGAAGGGAGTAGTCTGGTTAAGTAGAAGATGCCAGAACCCAATCTGGAAATAAGATGTACACAAAGAGGCTGTTTTGGCCACATTTTAATGTCTTTTTGGCTTCAAGCTAACACTCAAAGGACACATGAGAAGCCATCAGTGAAATTACTGCAGGTGCAAGATATCACTCACATGAACACACAGATTTCATGGTGGTGTTAGATGCTAGTAAAGATATTCACCTCTTCTGATCCAGGAAAAAAGATTTGGAATTCAATGCAGTTCTGAGACAGCTTAAATAAGAGTTTTTTTAGAAGGCCTAGAAGGAGAAGACCCACATGTTTATAGTGAGGGAGGAAATATGGTGAAGGTATGTAACTATGCATTATATCTGGGGGAAGGCAGTTGTAGTATTGGAATAGTTCTGCAGTTTTGATGAATATAAGCTGCACTTGGCTTTCCCTACAGTTTGCAAAAAGAATATTGTCAATGCTTGGAGAAGACGTAGTCGTTATAAGAACAGATGTATGCCTTTATTAAAAAGGAGGATAGCTCTGCATAGAATATCAGATATGATCAATCACTTCCTCCCAACCTCAGTCCAAATCCCAGCCCATGACCACCTAACAATTGTCAAAATGAATATTTAAGCTAATTTTTATATTCAGATATTGGTCGTTGAGCCCAACTCTAATAATGCACTATGAAGTTTCAAATCCAGTGATCAGATTAGTGGGAAACTGAAGTTCTCTTTCAGATTCAGTTATTGCTACATTGGGTCTTTCACAGCAGTGACTGATTATCAAGTGAAAATAAGAATAAATACTCCTTGTCAACTGAAAATTGTGCAAACATCATGAATTTCAGCTATATGTCTTCATTTGTAACTATACACTTTTAACATCAGCTACTAAAAGCATCTTTGTATTTGGGAAGGTAAAGACTAGATATGTTTTTCAGAGCACAAGGCACATATAGCTGTGTTCTTTGCATTTGTTAGCAACAAGCCAGAGTAAATTCTAACAACCTTTCTTTAATACAGAGGGAGAGAGAAAAAGAGCGTGACAAGAGTTGTTTCAGAGGATGCTTTCCTAATAAGCTTAGGCTAGTATTTCTTAACTATAATTATTAATTTTGTCTTATTTTTCAGCCTTGTGAAACTGTGATTGTCAAATACCTTAAAGACCACCTGATCATAATTATGGGAGTTGCCTTTGGACTGGCCGTTGTTGAGGTACCAGTATACATCATTGAAATATTTAGTAGCTAACAAGCAATATGTTCTATTTAGAAATACCCTGGGAATAGGACTAAAGTGCTTGGCTTGTTCAGTTAATAGTCAAGAGAAAACCACCTCTCACTTTAGCTATAGTCTCTCTGTTATTTCATATAAAGAATATATGGCTGCTGAGCTGTGAACTTCAGGTGGGATCAGACCACCTTGCTCCCTCTATAAGTATCTTGCATGGTACTTTTTCCTCAAAGATTTGGCAGCCCTGGAGACAGACAGAGAGCCTTGACAGTAAGCCTTGTGAACAGAGGGCTGTCCCAGCCCTAGGAAGACATGAGGCAGAATATTTAGTCTTTTCCTCATCTTTCCTTTCTTTGCTTGATGAAAAAGTTATCACATAAGAAAACTTAGCTCCTAAACATCACATTCTTATAACAGAGAAATTATGGTATAAAAGTCTTATTCTGAGGCATAATTAAGGCATCAAGATGGTGTTTGAGTGTGCCTGAGTGCACATCTGTGCTGCTCCATATATTCCTGCCTGTAAAAAAGCGGAGTATGCAAGTTCTTTATTTTATTTGCTTCATCATACACTGAAGAGCAAGGCGCAAAATTTTCTCCGGAAAGGAGAAAAATCAATGAGGTTATCCAGTCAGCTACTTGGCGTATGATGGGCTTTGATTAGGAGAAAATTACAGAGACAAGATTTCATCATGTTGCTTTCTTCATAATTTTCTTTCTTTTCACTATTCCTCTGTGGTTTCTCTCCTACACTACCCCCGCCAAAGGATGTTTGACGGAAAAGCAGAAATGACAAAGATGACTGTGCAGAGTTCAAAGATGGCTTTGTTATTCTGAGTGAAAACTTAAGTTCATTGGCAGAGGATTAATCCTTGTGGTAGAAAAGTGGGCAAGAGCCCCAAGTCAAAAATACATTTCCAGGAAAATAATAGTAAGCGTAGAAGAGTTATGCAGCTGTAGCACTGGGAGAGGACATGCCACTAACTTCTTACTTGGCACGGGTTTAATGTTATTTATATGGAAGGTCAGGTCTCTTGCTTACAAGTAGGTTTTAGGGGGGAAATAGGTGAAATACACCAATATTAAAAGGCCTTTAAAATATAATAGTTGCATAAAATATAAAAATTACATCTGTATCCCAAAGACAAGTTATAATATAATTCACTTTGCTCTAGTAACTGCAGCTACATGAGCTATAACCTTCAGTTCATTTGCCATCATTCCTCCTTGTTCTCTGGTTGGTATTTTCCATGGTGGCTGCCTCTCCCAGTCACAAAGGGACTAAAACCCAACATGAATAAACAATATAAGCTTCAGCCAGTACAAATTGTCAGCTGAAAACTTACACTTGATAAGCATTTAGCTTTTCAAAAAATATTGACATATAATGTCTTCTCAAGTAATTGCAAATCAAAGGCCACATGTTTAACTGTTTAATGATCTCTCTGCATTGTAAAACCCCAGATAAAAAGAAATGGACAACTGTTCTTCACTAGAGGTACCCCTCTGCATGCTCCATTATGCCACTTGTGGGCTGTTAATGGTTTCAGCTCACCCTATTAGTGGAAATGCAGAAGGGCCCGGTTTCAATCGGGTGTAAATGAAAATGTGGGCATGGCAAGTCAGGAAAGCCCTTTCAGTTTATTACAGCTGTGAGTCCATCCCCTTATCTTAGCTGTATCCCTGTGTTCAGTATGCTCTCCACTGCCTCTTCTTTAAATAAATGAAACATGCTTGCATTCATGGCTTTAGAAATGTCAAGTGGATACTTCCTGCTTTTGTGAAACACCTTCACAGACTAGTTAATTTTAAATCCAGAAGGAAGCTTTGTGATCTTCTGATCTCACCAGCTATCTCACACCGGCTGGGGAATTTCACCCACTGGAATTCCCACTACAGAAGATGATTCTACTGAATTTTATATTTCAAGCAACAGCTTCTATAGTGATCTCTGTGTCTCCCAAAACTATTACTGATGAATATAAAATACTTGTTGCATATTCATTTGCCACTCAAACCAGTGGGGAACATTTCTAGATGTATGCATATATAAATTACACATGTACTCCTTTACACATATACTTAAGTGAAAGAGTGATAGTGGACAAGAAGAGAGATTTCAAAGGGGAACAACCCTTAGAATACACAAAGAAATCAGAAAGTTGCTGCAAATTTCTTGGAAACTAAGGGATTTTTTTTGTGTAAATTTCTTGAACTTCTCCGTGTTTACTGCTCTGTTGCAGCTAACAAAAGCATTTTGATTCCCTAGAATT
>WAAB01024228.1:1464-27534 GCA_013389865.1 Piaya cayana
TCCTTCAATATCTTTGGTGGATCCCGTCCGGCCCCATAGACTTGTGGGTGTCCAGCTGGGCAAGGAAGGCTCTGACCACCTCCTCTTGGATCATGGGAGCCTCATTTTGCTCCTCTAGCTCCTGGGTTTATACACAGACAGAACAACTTTCTTTATAATTAAAGACTGAGGCAAAGAAGGGTCCTTTGGGTGTCCTTTGGGTGTCTCAGTGTCCAGTTTTTCTGGAAAGGGTGAAAAACCTCCTTTTCCATCAGTAGAACATGTTGTGCGGTGTGCGCCTATGGAAGTAGAAAGGCATTTGCATAAAGACATCAAAGAAAGAAATAAAGAAGTTTGCTGGGAGATCGAAGGCAGGAATTCAAGAATGGACAAGATTAGATTTTTCAGCAGAAGCCTGCATAAATTGAGACTGACATTGCTGAGGTTCCTGGGTTACATTAATTCAAGAGAAGCTGAAGAAGAAATGATATGAATATCAATGGAAATGCACAGAGCTTTTGTACACTATGATTGAAATCAAAGACAGAAACACCAAATTTAGATCCACAGAGGGCAAACAAAACAGGACCCACAGTGCCTATGTCCTTGTGGATAAGAAATACAGCTTTGAAGAAAGCTCTAGGTATTTTTTAGAGTGAACTGTTCTAGCAAAGATAGTGGCAGACACAGCATTGTGCCTGACATTTAGCTTTGTAGGGATAAAGGACTGTCATTCAAGGCTGAATATTTTTATTTTACTTTTTCATTCTCCTGTGACTTATACATTTTCCCCGGGTAACATGAATGAACAGCAATTTTTTTCCAGAGGTGATCATGCCCTGGCGGTCATGACTGTTGTGTGACACAGTGATGCCTCATTTTCCTCATCTCTCTGTTTCTGTTCCTCCTTGGATATATCCGATTATTGAGATAGTTCTCAATCCTTAGGTCATCAGTTGAGTCCCAAACATGCCGCATTTTATCATTCCATTGCCAAACGTGGTGCATTAATTATGCTTATTTGGTGGCTGCCGCTTTCAGGAGGGTGATGTCAAAAGGTGGGTGTCATTTTTCACAAGAACTGCAATGATTAACCTCCCAACACCACCTGCTAATGAGGCCCACACTCCTCTATCATAAGTGCCCCCAGTCATTTCCCTTGCCTTTAGCTAAAGATATCTATCTAGACCAACAGACTTGTCTAGAGTGTTTCTATAATCCCTCTGTGACAGAGGTTGGTGACACAAACATTACCAAACTGGTTAACTCAACTTAACTCAACTCTTTTAAGCCAGGATGAATCACTTACCAAGAACGCACAATTTACCTTATACAAATGCCTGCTTTCTGTACTGGCCTAGGGAAGCAAGAAGCCTTTAATCCAGCACATATAAGAAAATCTTGCTCCACGTCAATGAAAAAACCAAGCAACTCTGAAAAATCACTGAAGAAAAATGCTCATCCAGAGCTTTAAATCAGCATAAGTATAAATTAGAATAATTGTAATTGCTTAGGGCTGGGGTATCAGCAGCTCTGCTTAGAGATGTTGATTGCAGCGAAGAGCTACTGCTGCTCCAGGGGGGGAATTTGCAGCTTTTCTTAGGGTGATTTTTTTGTCTTTAACTGTAGTTATGGGAGACTAGAAAGCAACTACTGATTGCAGGTGTCCCAGGCCCAAGCTTGTAACCAGAAGCTACCAGTAGCTCCAAGCTGACCTTACTCTAATTGCCATGATTTACAAGCTCTAGATGACTTCCATAAATTCAGGCTGTTGGAAACATCATTTGTGCCTCATTCTTAGGATTTCTACCAATTCCAAATGTGAGGACAAAAATCCTAACTCCCTGAGGAGTCACAGTTTATTTCTTTCTTCTACCATTGATTTTTTGTGTAGATTTTGACAGATCACTTAAGCTAAGATGCCCTTGGCTGCAGCTTTTCTGCGTGTGCTCAGGCTCCTGAGTCACGTCTGGTCAACTCTGTAGGGGCCTGGGGACCTCTTCAGGGAACTTTTGTGGGTGCCAATGCCTTCAAGAGGTTTCCTAGACTTGAGTGCATGGCTGTAATTAACCACCAAGCCCATATAGAGACACCATCAGCTTCTGATGCTTCATTGCTTGTCTTTAACAGGGAGACAGGGAAGAAACCAACATTGATCCACCTTAAATAGGTGCTCTGAGGATAAATCCATCTCAGGACTATGAAGTACCCTAAGGTAGCTCTGATAGCTATGCCATATGCTACAGTGGAATCTTGCAAGCTCTTTCCTTCCATGCACTGCAGGGGTGGAAAAAATAAACAGCTTCACAGTTTCTTCCCTTAGAAGGGGAGTGATTGAGTTTTATTATTTTGAGTAGGGTGAACTACTGAAGCCTTTCAACTTGCCAGAGTTATAAATGTACTTTCACCCTACATTCCTGCTCTCCCTGTTCTGTAAATACTGCGTTTCAAGCTTGTTGCAATGTTGCCTTTTCGCTGGTTGTCATGTTATTTCCTGATAGGGTTTGGTGTATGAATGCCACATCGAGCAGACTGTATTAGTTCCCTCATTATAAAACACAGGGAGATTTAGTCCCTGTCAGATGTAGAAAGCAATCTATTCATGTAGTCCTTGTTTTTAATCTGGATATGTTACACTACCAGCTAAATCCAGTCATAACGTAATTCTGCTCTTCTAGGAAAGTTTAACCAGACATGATGTTTTCCATATGAAGGTTTCATTGCTTTCGATCTGACCTCCAGATAAGTCATGTCTCTTCAATCCAAAGCTTTCAACATACTTCTAACGCACAGGGAGACCACATAATTGCATCTTTGATACGTCAAATAAGCTAGTCTTTAGGATTCCGTTTCTAACCATGGCCAATTACTAAAAGTTTCATATTCGTACACAGAACAATTCTTATTGTTATATCCAAAAATTTCCAGAGTACTGCCTTTCGTAATGTAGACCTTTACATCCACATCTCCAAAGACATCTTTCCAAATCCCCGTCCAGCCTGGCCTTGAACCCCTCCAGGGATGGAGCAGCCAAGGCTTCTCTGGGCAACCTGGGCCAGGGCCTTCCCACCCTCAGAGCAAAATATTTCTTTCTGAGACCTCATCTCGATCTCCCCTCTTTCAGCTCAAAATCATTCGCCTTTGTCCTATCCCTGCACTCTCTGATGAACAGACCCTTTCAGCTTTTCTGTAGACCCCTTTAAGTATTTTAAGGATAATACTCAGACCAGCAAGAGCAGATATCCTTCCCCCTTCCCCCCCCCCATACTTAAGTGATACAATCTTCTTTCTTTTGGATTTAGACCCCAGGGTAGGTACCAGAGTCTGAATATATTTCTCTGTGGCTCAATATTTTATGACGCTGTTGGTATTACTCAGACATGCATTTTTTTTTCAGGAAATTATGAGAATTATGCTGGAAATAGAGACTTTTCTAATGCTTTGTAACAGAATTTCAGGTATCTGCAATTCCTAGACATGCCAGAAAATCACATTCCAAATAAGTCTACAGTTTTTAATTTAAGCCATGTTATTACGTATCACTTTTCCTTCAGCTTTGTTATTCATGCATTATCTTCACCGTATCAGTCCAAAGCCATTAATCTGAATGCAGAGGGGTTTAGTACCCAGAAAAGAGCATTTCCAGTGGGATTGATTCTTATCAGCAAGTGCTGCTGAACGATACCAAAGATTTTCCATGCTTTATGGGAAGAATTGTTACTGTTTGGACAGGTAATAACTCCCATTGAGCCAATACCTTCAATAACTGGAAGTTATCGCATTTTTATAACTGTTCCATTTGTACTGCTTCATTATTGTGTTTTATTTTCTATCCTAAAGCTTCTGGTTTCTTCTTGCACCTCAAAAAAAGATGGATGGTGTACATCACCTGCGGTATAAAAACATGTTTTCCCCCCAGCAGCTAATTTTCAGCTAATTTAATATACCTGTTTTTCTATTGCCTTACCAGGCTTAGTGATTTAATTCTTTTGAATAAGGAACACAGTCACACAGCACAAATAAACAGTATGTAGTTTTCCAAGGAGATAATACTACACAACAGCAGCTCTAATCTTTCTCTTTTTTTCCCTCTTATTTTCCTCTTGTCTAATGTCTATTTTTACTCAGCAATTTTATTTGAGAAACCAAATGAGAAAAGAACATTGCTTTTCCTGGAAACGTTCCAATATGTTTCAGGAACAGAAGGCTTAGATGAGAGACAGCATCTCCCTCAAAAGACTGTTTTAGGGAGACCGCCAACAATATCATCACAACAGTGTTAGGAGTGTGACAATGAAGCGACATTTACTTCATGCGGTTACCAGCCTTTGGATTAGGATCACGTAAATAGGCAGAGATCTTGATTAATATGATTTAACACTTGCACACACCCCAGCAAGCAACTCTGCCAACCCTGGCCAAGGGACCCATCTCCCTCGGCTTGCACTGAGATGTGGAGGACAAACTAATGCTGAAGTGCAATATGAGAGAATGATTCATCGCGGGAAACTTAAAAACCTCTGACAACAAGGTGATTCATCCCTTGAGTGTTAATGGCATTTTGCATTAACCTTAATTTACTGATTTTGCATTTCCATATCGAGTGATTTACAAGTGCCCACATGTGTTCACAAGTTTGCAGTGTGCACTTGGGTGCTGCTCAGCTGAATTTAAAGGACTCAATCTTTAATGGAATCTCTCTTAGTAGATAAGAAGTCCAGTAGCTTCTTTGCTATCTAAGATCCTTAATGAGGATGGTACTAGCAATCACTCAGGATAATAAAATATACATTACAGTGCATCTTCTCTGAGCTGTCTCAGATCTTGAAAAGCTAAGGACGAGGTTCTGGTATCAAACTACTTGGATGTAAACTTGAATGATCATTGTGATGAAAAATGTGCCCAGCTCCCATTGAGGATAAATCCAGAAACTTCTAAAGGCACCTGTACACTTCACCCCTCTGGATTTCAGGGGTAGCTTGATGCCTGCGTGTATTTGAAGAACTGACCTTTAATATCTTTCAAAAAACTTATAGTTCTCATAGACTTCAATCACGGGTGAATTTCCATTGACTACAGGGATGGGTTTTCAGTCCTCAGCAAGTTTATTTCCCTTCAGCAGAGGAGATAAATAAACATTCGCAAGGGGCTGAGATAATTTATGTTTTTCTGCCAAAGAGAATCACTTGCAAATTCTACCAAGTTATAATTAGAACTGCTGGCTTTGTGGTTCACTTGTTTTCTCCCTCTTTGTCTTTTTATGCAAAGCTCTCTGCTGCAGAGGATGCAGCACATGCAAACACAGGGCAAGCACCTGTTATTTAGCCCCTTGAATCTGAGCTTGTGAGAACTGATGCAACATTGGTCAGAAGACATGAAAGCAGTGAGCTGGAAATCAGGCACAATCAGACAGGGAGTGTGATAGTGTTTGCAGAGTGATGTTAGGAACTCCAGCATAACAGCATTGCAGTAGAGTTATGTTTGAAGGGCAACACCACCTGCGAACCAGGTATGCAGTCACTGTACCCCAAGAACATCTATTTAACAGAGAGGTGCGGTGGTTTATTTCCTTCTTAGACATAGCCTAAGATACATCCACTCATCCTGCAGTGTTACCTTGTTCAAAAATTACCAGCTGGCTTAACAACACAACTGCCTTAGCTGAGCAGTATTTCACTGCTGCATTTCAAGGTATTTCACTCATCACTAGATGGGGATCGTTCATAGATCCTGCTGTTACCTGGAGCAACGTTAGGTGTTTACCTTTGCTCTCTTGGAACACTGTATAGTATGATACGACTGCATGGGCGGATGCTTTGTACTCCTATATATTATTATGTGATCTTCCTAGTGGATGCCAGCATTTCTAACTCACTAAAATCTGGATTTCCAATGCTGCACCACTGAGCTAATCAACTTTAGCTTAGAAATTAACAGGCCAAATTTAAGCTGGGTTCTATTTATTGACACAGGGGAATAATTTGTCCTGTTTTCCCTCACTGGCCATCACTGATCTCTCTTTCTTTTGTAGTTGTCATCTCCTCTACAGTATCTGGTTGTCATAAGTAAGTTTACAATTTTGACCATGCACACATACATGCAACCACAATAGCCTACAAGGTCACAGAGAACCATGTTCTCCTCAAGACACCGACCATGATGTGGCATCCTACATGACCATTATCCCCTAGAAAGTCATCTTCCTTGCTGAGGAGTGTATCTGCTTATCTGTGAACAAGAGATGTGGAAGCGCCTTTTTAAGAACAGCAGATGTTGCCAGTCAATGCAAGATCTTTGAGGTTTGGGTTCTCCTGCATTTTAGAATTGTCACGTTGTCAAGGATGGTTGGGAAGCAATGATGGTGTTAGCAATGAAGGTGGGGTTGTTGCTCTGTAGGACTGACTGCTTTAATGGGTCAAACAGGCTTTCACAGCCAAGACTGTGTAAATCTGTCCCTTGCAAAAGAAAATTAATTTCCAGTACAAACCAGGGCAAGTGAGAACACTGCTGCCAGCAGCTGTGCAAGGTTTTGCACTGACCAGGCAAAACCTAGCAGGTGAGGATCCATCTCATCCAACCTACAAGGACTGTGACAGGTTTCCCGAGGAAGGGGCTTACACTATTGTCTTATCCTTAAGGAGAGGAGCCTATGAACTTTTCTCTCCTATTAAAGCAGATTGTGCTTGTTTCTATGGCAATAAGAGGTGCTCTGAAAAACACTATTCTGGAAATCTATAGAAGCTTTTGTAGTGCTGTGTTGCAGTGATGCTATTAAAAGATAGTAGTAATAATAGTAAGATGCCAAGACTCTTGAATATCAGCTGTGTAAAGTATTCGGTTGAAACAGAAAAGTATTACCTCTATTTTGGGAATCCTACAAGCCCAGATCAGAGAAATTTGGAGAATTAAACTCAATAAGTAACTCTGCCTGCTTTTTGTGTTCTTATCCCTAGACACCCCTTGTTGCTCTCAGCTGAAGGAAAGATGTTGAAATAGAAATAGAAATAGATGTTGAAATAGGCCAATATTTTGTTTTAACCTGGCCTTTCTGATGTCCATGTGACACCAAACTGCGAACAGCTGAGACAAATGATAATCCTAGTTATTATGATCATGTTATAGGAGTTAACTGGCTTGCTGTTGATAAGAAGCAAAAGATGACAAGCACCTAACTGTGACAGTTTTCACTAACACCCAAGTGTCTTCAAAGCCAAACTGACCAGAAAGCAAGGAGTTGTCTTCTATGAATATGCATGGTTAGGAATGACTGCTCCTTTCATGCTGAAGTGAAGAAGGGATGTTTCCTGCTGAAGAAACCTCATTTAGGTTCATTGAGAAGCCCCATGGCTGTCATGGTCCCAGGCTAAGACAGAGGAGAGGTCTGTGGAGAGGATAAAAATGAATATTAATTCACTTGCTGTAAATAAGGCAGGATACAGAGGTGAATACAGAAAACCTCTGTTAGCCCATCCTAACATCATGCTTTCGGTGGCTTAGGTGTAACTGCTTTCTTCCTATGCATCTGCCTAGAATTTGCATCCTGTGGCCGAGATGTCTTATTGACACATTGTTGTGAAACACTTCAATGAAAATCTCATCCAACATCTCCAGGCCTTCACAAGCAGGAGCTACAGTCACCAACTCAAAGCCTAAGTCATTTCAACACGGAGCTCCGGAGATCTCAGCTCTGGGTTGCGTCAAGGCATAAGACGAGGTTACTTAGTGCAACAGGAAGGCAGAGCTCCGGGTCGATTTACCGTGCCAAACTGTAGCTGCACTGAGTATAAACTGAAACAGAATTTGCGTAGCTCTCCGTTTCACAGAAAGCCAGCGACGGGAGGGGACAATGACTGATCTTGGTAACTATTCACCTCCTGACATCAGAAAGCTCTGATGCAGCAGACGAGACTGCCGTCACAAAATCCCTGATCAGGAACACGAAGCTTCTTCCCCTCTTCAGAGCTGCAAACCGTTTCACGCCCCCGGGTCCCTCTTTCTTTGTACTACAAGCTATGAAGTTTTTTTTTTCCAGATCACATGAGCCAGGAAGAAGGGGGAAAATCCTGCCAGGAGCAGAGATGGGCTGCAACTTGAACCTGATCAAGGGGAGATACAGAGCAGCACCCTCAGAGCTATATAAGAATGTGCTCAGCACAGGAGCTTTTTCATTTGAAGGACTCTCATGAATCAGCCATGCGTGAGAATGAAGACACCATTTCAAGGAGGCTTGGAGCCACTAACAAAACGTGTTTGCATTTAGTCATTGCTACCCTTGTTGTGTTTCTTGTCTTTGCGTTAGCCACCATCATGGTCTTAGTCGTTCAGAGGACGGTAAGCAATTTCTTACTTTATTCATTGACTTTTTCTTTCTTCTTTTTATTTTGTTTTAACCTGCCTCTTCCAAAAAATTATTCTGTGGCCAGAAAAGCAGTCATTGCCTCCTGTTATAAATTCACACATGTGAGTTAGGGAAGAAAAAGATGAAACAAGAAGGAGAGAGAATAATTTCAAAAAGAAGATGACCTTCTGCCATGGGCAGCCGTAATTTCTGGCATGCCATTTCTACTCTGTAAATGGGAATGGAAAGCTCATAATCCAAGATGAAAGCCATCACTTAGTTGGGAAGAGAGGTGGAGAGGAGGTAGATTACTACCTCAACATCTGCAAACTAGTTTTTATATGTATCTCCTGTTCCTTCTACAGAGAATGGCCACTGTCCTAGATGGTCTGGTAGCATCTACATATCTTCCTCTAAAATACTGAGAAATTTTAGCAACAGACATAACACAAGACACCTCTATGCTTGATGCTGTGTGGTGCTCTCTGCTGAGGTAAACCATGATGTGGTGGAGCAGAGCTCTCTTGAACTACCCAGAGCACTGGGTGGGTGCAGAGTACCTCACTGCCCCTCTGGTTTTGCCAGTCCTGTTCCTGAGTATGATTTTTTAATGCAAAAATAGCATTATAGCAAGGATGACTGAAGGATATAAGTGAGGCAAGGTCTGACAAGAACATCTGCTCTCTATTTCTACAGACATTTCTGCCTTCTTAAAATAAGGAGGTTCACTCTCAAGTGGATCTGGGGTTGAATCAGTGAGACTGTTACAGCCAGGGCAGAGCTACAGGTGCTGGTGAATATGAAAAGCACATCTCTAATCTTACCAGGAATGTTGCCATGAACTTTACCAGGGTAAAATGACAGGTTAGAAGTTTTATAGGCGTTGAGATCTTATTGCAAACATCTCAGTGCTGAAGTATCTTCACCGCTGTTCATCAAATGAATGCACCAGCATGGAGCTGCTGGAGGAAGCTGGCCGTGCAAAACAAAATATGGTCTTTCAGCTCAGTATTTTCTCTTACTAGATTTACCTTGTGCAATTTGCAAGTCTGTGTATATACACATTACCCAGAAATGATACCATGAAGGCTTGACTGATTCCTCTTCAAGTTGCACCAGAGAGGAGTCATTTACCTGAAATCAGCTTCTTCCAGAAGAAAAGCAGTTTGAGCACAGTTAGAATGAGACATAGGGGTTTTCAAGTGATAAATAGTGGGACATTAAGGGAGATCTTTAAAATAACAGCCTAGGTAATTACAGAATTACCACAGCTTTCCTATATAATGAGGCTTTCATTTGTACTTATTATGAAAGTAAGCATTAAATTACATCTCCATCAGGACAAACACAGTTATACTAGTTGCCAGAGGAACAATATTACTGAAAGAGTCAAGGTTTTAATTTAAAAGAGTAATGACATTATTGCAGCTGCTTTGTAAATGAGCTTGGCTGAAGGAGAAAGTAGGAAGCTGAAGCGTGTGAGAAACGCAAATAAAATCAAGCAGCAGTTTTACATTGTGAGAGGAATTTGGCAGTAAAAGCATAGTTTCTGTTCTTTTGTAAGAGAGCTGAAAGCTCTGAAGCAGCACAGTCATTCTCCATCCATCACTGATCTTTAATTCCCAGACCAGGGAATATGTGTCAACTCTGAAAGAGAGGTTTCTCAAGCAACTCCAGGGTTTGCTCCAAAACCATGGCCAGTGTAAGGCCGGGCACAAACCCCTTTTGTAGATGGGTTGTAGTTGGGTTGAACATCTTGTAGCATTGACTTCAGCAGCTCCAGAGCAGGAGGTCTAGGGGGTTCCCCTATTTGGAGCCCTGTGGCTATTGGGTGCTGTTGCTGTAAGGTGTAGAGCGTCATCAGTTGGCTTAATGGCTTTCATTGTAATTTCTCAAGAGAGAACCAATACTTCGTGTGATTAGCCTCTTGGGATGATTTTCTCTTCAGCTGTTGTCAGCTGGACTATGTGAGTGGACCTTGACCACAGGGGTAATGGTGGCAACTTCATATCCTCCCTACACTGAGCTGGGATAGAAACTTGTATTTTCCTCTGTCCAAAGGACTGTTAGAGGGTCCTAGGGACAATGCAGACCTTGTAACTCATGTCTCGGGTACCACTGCACTAAGAGGAGGTTTCTGGCTGCAAGCAAATCCCACATTCCCCTAGTCCCATTACAGGTTCATGGAAGTCTGCTTGTCTTCCTTTTGATTAATTTACACTTCCCTAGTTAGAGATGAAAGAAGACACATAGAATCATAGAATCATAGAATCGCCAGGCTGGAAGAGACCCACTGGATCACCAAGTCCAACCATTCCCATCAAACACTAAACCATGTCCCTCAGGACTCCAGGGCTACCCGTGTCTTAAACACCTCCAGGGAAGGCGAATCAACCACCTCCCTGGGCAGCCTATTCCAATGCCCAATGACCCTTTGACCCAATGCCCAATGACCCAATGACATTGGAAAAGGAAAATCAGACTGTGTAGAAACAATACATTTGCCTTGTTTCCCGGAAGAAGGGAAATCCAATGTGAAAGGCCAAAACAAAGAAGCAATTATGACTCCAAAGCTGCTTCTCTGAATCTAACAGCATTTCTAATACGTATTATCCATGCTCCTCCCACCTCTGCAGTTTCAAAAAAACCCAAGAAATTGCCTTTACACCTTGTTTTCAAGAAGGGTGGCACAGCACATTAATGTCAGACCTAGGAAGCATCATTTCTTGGAATTAAACTACCTTTTTTTGGAAATATGTGCAGTGCCGAAGCCACTACATTTATTCAGCTTTCCTCCACAGAAACCCTTGGCTTCAGGCTATTCACTTGTCCTGATCTTTCACAAGTGATTTTATTTTTCTCTGGAATGAATAATCACTGTACAGAGATCAGTAGCCTTCATTTGTCTTCTTAACACTTGTAATAAGGTTGCTAAAACCTCCACCTTTCTGTCTGCTCATTTCATTACTGTTGGTTATATATATATACATATATATGCATAACTGTGTAGATATTTGTGTACAGAGAGAGACGTATGTAAAATCAGTGAATGAGTATGAGACAGAAAGGACTAGACAAATCATAGAATCACCAGGCTGGAAGAGACCCATCAGATTATCAAGTCCAACTGTTCCTATCAAACACTAAACCATGTCCCTCAGGACCTCATCCACCTGTGCCTTAAACACCTCCAGGGAAGGTGAATCAACCACCTCCCTGGGCAACCTGTTCCAAATGTAATTTTAAGACACAGAGACTTTAGTAAACCTTATGCTGTACTGCAGGGTATGCTGAGTCAGACACTGGGGGCAGCTCCCTGTACAAACAAACTCTGTGCAAGTGCCTGGAGTCAAAAACCTGGGATGCTCTGGGTTTTGTAGACTTTTTGAACCTCCACACTGTGTAGTCAAATCTTTTCAGCAGAGTTAAGGCACCAATGTGGCAAAAGGTAAGAGTCAGTAATTTGTATTTGCTGATTATCAAGGCTACTGAAGTAAAAAAAGAAAAGTGCCTTTAGCAGTGGGACTGCCGTAACCAGGAATCACCCCTGCAGCACTTAACATGTTCCTGCACCATCTGGAGCACCTCTCATACAGGGACAGGCTGAGAGAGTTGGGATTCTTCAGCCTGTAGAGGAGAAGGCTCCAAGGAGACCTTATAGTGACTTTCCAATACCTGAAGGGGCTGTGAGAAAGCTGGGAAGGGACTGTTCACAAAGGCTTGGAGTGATAGCACAAGGGTAAATGGGTACAAACTGGAGAGGGGCAGATTAAGACTAGACCTAAGGAAGCATTTCTTCACTATGAGAGTGGTGAGGCATTGGAACAGGTTACTTGGGCAAGTTGTGGTTGTCCCATCCCTGGAGGTGTTCAAGGCCAGGTTGGATGGGCCTTGGGTAGCCTGATGCAGTGGGAGGTGTCCCTTCCTATCACAGAATCACAGAATCACAGAATCACCGGGTTGGAAGAGNGAACAGGTTGCTTGGGCAAGTTGTGGCTGCCCCATCCCTGGAGGTGTTCATGGCCAGGTTGGATGGGCCTTGGGCAGCCTGTTCCAGTGGGAGGTGTCCCTTCCTATCACAGCGGGGTTGGAACTGGATGGACTTTGAGATCCCTTCTAACCCAAATTGATTCTATTTCATGACTAACACAACAATCTTATCTTTCTTGTCCCAATCAGTGCCTCTCAGCCCTCTCTGGTGAACAAATCAACAAAAAAAACCCCCAAAACACTAAAATAAACCAAACTACACACTGCAAATTGCCCCTGAAAGCAGAATCCCCATTCACTGAACACCACAGGAAAACCACTAAGGCATTTTAGAAGAAAAGTATGCCATTCCAACCCTCGCCTTAAATATTCTGTACAGCAGCACTCACCTGCTGTCTAGAGATGTCACTTTAATAGGCTTTGTTGATACTGGAAAAACTGAATTTCACACAGGGCTGTTTCCTGTGTTGCTCATTATCAGATCAGCTGCGGGGACAGTGCTCTGCTTTCTACAGTGTTCACATCTAGTTTCTACCTTTGCCTCTTGGCAACTCAGGGCCACCTACCTAAAATGTCACTGCCTTACTTCCCCCTCAGCCAGAGACGGGTAAAAAATTATTTGAGGCTGAGAAGAAACATAGGATAGCTTAGAGGCTTTTTTTCAAATTGCAAATCTTCCTTCAAGGATCAAAGACCTCATCCCTACAGAGGTACAAGTGGTCACCTCGTGTTCTTGGACGAGACTTGGACCTAGTTAAGCTGAGCCAGGGCCAGTTTCTGGGGGTGCATGGGTACGTAGTATGTTTTCTTGGACTCTGTAGAGGCAGATACACACTTTAGAAACCTCTGGTTAAATGAACATTCATGGTTCAAACACAGCACATGAGAACGACCCTCCAGTCTGACTCAACTTGGGAAAATTTCTTGTAAAATAATTTAGGGAAAGAAGAAATAAATTACTTCCACTGGCATTTGATTGTCGTTTTCTCTAATGAAGCAAACAAATTATTCTCTTTGCTGAGTAAAGACTGCGATCCTTCATCATCGGCACCCAGAACACGCCAGACAGTGTGAAATGAATTGTCATGAATTCTTGCTGAGCTCACACTGTAGAATTTAATCATTTTGGGCTCCTATTGTATGAGTCTTTTCATTCAAAATTACAGCATTGCATGCAATATTTTTGCTGTTGGAAAAGAGAGAAGTAATGCCAGTAATTTTTCAAAGCAAGCTCTAAAATTATATTTGAATACCTACTCAATTGTCACTGAAAAAAATTGCATTAGTATCTGCTGTTTTCACCCACTGGGAGGCTTCCCAGGTGAGAATGCAAGATATTGGTAAGTCTTAATTTTGTTTCCGCTGCCCTAACTACAAAGCAAGCTGTGAGCTATCAGCCTTGCCCTGCACACCATCTCGGAGGGAGGGCTACCAGGTGAACACCTCATTGTTGAGAATACCTGAATCACTTTACCAAACACTTCTCTACAGGCAGCAGCGGATCTCCTGTCTGGTTTCATTTAGCATAATCTAGCTGGGGACAGAGCACCCTCTTTCTCTCATGAAAAACAAATGCCTTTAATTCTCTGCAGAGGGCAGTAATGCTCATACACCGCATTGAAAAGTGATGTTTCCTTGCATCCTGAACACACGTGAGAGGGACAGGCCAGTGTAAGGGTCCAAACCAGAAGCTGAGAGGCTCTGGTAGATGGTCCTTGGGAGTGTTTTCAACCAAGACTGTTTTCAGTCCCCAGTTTCACCATATGTGTGCATAGGATCTATGAGAGTTTGCAAGGGAGAATGTCATGCAGGGGACCAAAAAACTTGAAATGCCCGGGTTTTCAAAGTAGAGCTCTCTAGCTTCCCATTCTTCTAACCCAGCAGCCTTCATTAATGGCTACAAACTGGAGAGGGGCAGATGCAGACTAAAAGGAGTAATTTCTTCACCATTAGAGTGGTGAGGCACTGGAACAGGTGTCCCAGGGAAGCAGTTGCTGCCCCATCCGTGGAGGTGTTCAAGGCCAGGTTGGATGGGGTCTCGGGCAGCCTGATCCAGTGGGAGGTGTCCCTGCCAATCACAAGGGGCTGAAACTGGGTGGGCTTTGAGGTCCCTTCCAATTCAAACTATTTTATGATTTTATGATTCCTGTACAGCTTAGGAGAATCACTTGGCTAAATACTGTCTCAACAGATAACTCCTATCCTGTGTTATATAGGTGTGGGGAAAGAAAAGGAACATATCATATGTTATAGACCCTCAAATTATGAAGCACCTATGCTATCTCTGTCTGCAGGACACAGCATTTGGGCATTAGAACAGAGGATAACTTTGCTTTGCCTGGAGCAGACGCAGGTCTACACTTAAACCATTGTTGAAATCATGGTCACATTAGACCAAAGTCTAATTAAAAATATTCTTTAACACGTAAGGCTAGAATATTAAATATCTCAAACAGACACAACAGGATTTCTCGCACTGTCTGATCATCTTCCTTCTCCCCACACCACACATTGTGTTTTAAGACCACTGCGGATGAAGTTGTCTGCCACTACATGCATGGTGTTCCTCATTTCTCTCAGGAGATATTAGATGTCAGGTTAAAGCTAGTACCAGCTTCCCAAATTCCTCCTCCTTAGACATGCTAGTCTGTCACTGGAACAGAGTCCCCAGGGAAGTGGTCATGGCACAAAATTGGTCACAGTTCAAGAAGCATCTAGAGAATGTTCTTAGTCACATAGTTTATCTTTAGTCCTGCAAGGAACACGGAGTTGAACTTGATGATCCTTATGGGTCCCTTCCAACTCCAGATATCTTATTCTATGATTAATTGAACCTGGCCTGCTGCGCCTGCACAATTAGCTCAGGTAATTGATATCAAGGTAAGAGGAGCTGGTTTAGGCTAGCCTGAGCAAAAACCACTCCCTGATACTGAAATTGTGGGACTGCCCAGTGCATGTGAATGAAGAGATGTGGCACAGAGTTTCAGGCACTGAGGTACTCTCAGTATCGTTCTTGGCTGTTGGGACAACTGATAGATGTCTATGAGCTGTCAGTGACTTCACTTGCGTGGAAGAAATACGCAAACAATCACAGGCTTCAGGGTAATATGTTGGGATGGCAGAGGTGAGATAAAACAGAAGCAAGACCACAGATGAAGCCTCCCATATTTCTTGCTTGGAGCATATTTCCTGAGAAGTTCTCAGGCCATGCTGACCGAGAACAATGTCCTGTGCCATTTTGACCCTCGGCTTTACACCCCAGCAAGAAGTAAGAAGAGAGGTGAAGCAGGACAACTTTGTCACTGTCAGACCTGTGTTGGAACTCTACAGCTTTTACTTTCATCAATATATTGGCTTTGCAGGGATGGGCTCAGGGTGTACAGTCCCACTCTGTCCTATCTGACCTACTCTCTCCATGTTTTGCAAGCCACAGAATGACGTTTTCAAGGCCTGTGATCCCAAAACAGCCCCCTAAAAAAACCAAACACATTTTATACCACGCTGAGAGTTGCTGGCTGTCAGAATGGACTGGATGATCTTAGACATCTTTTCCAACTTAATGTTTCTATGAAATGTAGATGTTGTGTGTTAGGAAAACCAAAAGACAGTGAGGAGGGATGGCTGAGGATGATATTTGGATGAGAGAGCTTGATGGAAGCTTTTTTCTTCCCAGCAACCCTTCACTGACGAGCGAGGTTCTGTAAGGAGCCGTACTCTCTGTAACGCCTGGTGCTGGCTCCCTGCATGTCAGACTCTGTATTGCCTTCACAGCACAAGATGGAAAAATCTAAGATCCACTTTTAAAACTTGTACTTGAACAAGGATATGATTCCAGAATAACCACCCCTTTTCTCGTTTCTCTTTCAGGCGCCTGATCCTGCCACAGAGGGCATCGCAAAAGCTATCAGGACAGGTAAGACCCCTAAACTGAATACGTATGCCGTTTATTTCAAGTGTAATGCAAATATTGCCCAGGATCACAAATAAGCCAATTGTGCATGTCTTAACATTTCACAAAAAGTCTCTGCTTGGTGAAAAGCTAAGGTAGTGGAAAAAAAAAAGAAATTGAAAGAAGAAGAAGAAAAAAGCTTTCAAAATAGTTGGTACCTCCGGAAACCACTCAGTGTTTGGGAGGCTGAGGAAATAACAAGTATGTCTGAATCTGCCCTGAGGTGTCTTTACAAAGAGGGTTTTTTGCCAGAGGATGTGAACATCAGTCTGATTATTAGGTCTTATTTTTAAGGGCTGGTTCTTGTACATGTGGGTGTAGCATCCCTGTCATCACAAGGCAGGCGTACAAATGTGTTGTCACGTAATTTCAAAACAGTGAAACTCATCCTGTGCCCCTTTGGTCTGGAGCAGTCATGTGTTTCCTGCTGGTTTGTGGGGAAAAGAGAGAAAGGAAGGGACAGGTCTAGAATGTGCAAGTGGATAAGAGCAGCAAGAGACATCAGGTAAGGAATTAAAACAGGTGGAGTATGAGCACAGGGAGCCCCAGATAGGAAAAAAACCCCTGCCCTGTTAGACTGGCAGAGACAGTGTACCAAGATCCTTCTTCTCCTTAGTGTAAATCAGGAGGAGCACTATTTATTTAATTGGCATTGCCTCCCTGGTTCCTTGGCCCTTAGCACCAGTTAGGAAAGAGCTAGTGAATGCTGTCACTGTGGAGTCTAGTGACTGAGAGAAGAGGAGCCACAGGGGCTGTATGTGTTGATCAGAATTGTTTCAAAGCAAAGCACAAGCATTATTGGCCCTCCCGTGGCAGGGAGGAGAGGTCTTACTGATATAATAGTGCATCACAATGTATATATTAATATGTATTATTATTATCATCATCATCATCATCATCATATCAGTCAACCTGTGCCAACTGCTTTTCATCCTCACCAGTAACTGACAGATTCCAGGCAGGAGTTACACGGTCTCTCCAGGAATGTACAAGATGCCACTGCACTAGCCAGAAACCCTTCTCTCTTTGGGTTCATATCAATTACAGACACTCTCTTGCTCTGAATCCTGCTGCTAAATCTGAGATGATGCCATTAGTGAAAGACAAAGGAGGGAAGGACAGAGAAACCCCACCAGGGTGGAAGAGATGCTGAAAGCTGTTAGCTGTGGGTGTAAGTGCTCTATCAGCCTCCCCTCACTGCCTGTCAAGGCTCAGTTGTGTGTCTCTGGCAGGGTAATGGAGCATTAAAGTGTAAGCGAATTACAATGGGCTTTTATTTTTCTCTTAAAATGCATAAAGCGGGGCTAATTGATTAATATGTCCCAGCGGGTAATTTACTGAGCCCCCCTCGGCAGAGAGCTCTGTCACACGCTGCCAGGCATCACTTGCTGACTTCTAAGTAGGAGTTACAGCAACCCCTGCAAGGTCCCATCCAGTAGAGCAGTAAGAAACAGAAACATAAGAAATATTACAGGACCGGAACTTTGGTGATATGGAAGTTGCTGTGGGTTTATTCATATATTTATATTCATATTTATGGGGCTGAGAGAGTTGATCTTGTCTAGCCTAGAGAAGAGAAGGCTCAGGGAGACCTTAGAGAAGCTTCCAGTACTGAAAGGGGCTCCAGGAAAGCTGGGGAGGGGCAATTGATCAGGCAGTGCAGGAACAGGACAAGGCAGAATGGTTTGAAGCTGAAAATGGGAAGATTTAGATTGTATATTAGGAAGAAATTTTTTACTGTGAAGGTGGTGAGACCTTGGCCAAGGCTGCCTAGAGCAGTGGTGGTTGCCCCATCCCTGGAGGTGTTCAAAGCTAGGCTGAATGGGGCTTGGAGCCCCTGATCCAGTGGGATTTGTCTGTGCCCATGGCAGAGGTGGGACTGGATGGGCTTTGAGGTCCCTTCCAACCCAAACCATTCTATGATTCTGTGTTTTAGATTTGAGTTAATGTCTGTCTCTCAAGACAGCCCATGGGTTGACAGTATAATTTGGATGTATTCTGCACCCATTTTGTTCACAACAGGGTTTCAAAGTCCTGCACTGTGAAAGAAAAAAAAAAAAAAAAAGCCTTGCCAAGCTGGTGCTCAGCCTTGATCCAGCCCCATGTTGATACCAATGCGAGGTTGAAAGTGTCTGTGCAAAATACCTCAGAGATGCTATTGGGAGATGCAGGATTCTGCTGGTGGGAACAGCTGGGGTTCACTCAGGCAGAGACTGAATTGAAATGCAAATGGACAGCAGTCCAGACACAGCCACATCTCTGAATTAATATTGCAATGTTAAAACAGGAAAAACACGATGATTTAATTTAGGTTTCCAATGAGATTTTGTTCTACTATTAGCTAAACACCAGTGTGCATTAAAGCAGATTTACAGAAGTTTTCCACTCCTGACTCAGCTGTGCGTCCTCAATGTGTGGGTTTGCAGGAGTCGGCACACAGCAGTGGAGCGCAGTGCAATGTTGGCTTATTTAATGCTTGATACAACCTCTGTGCCATTGTCAGTGGAGTGCCTGAGCAACAGGGGGAAAGGATTAAATTCATCATGAAGTAAAAGTTTGTGAAACAAACCGTTCTATGATTCAATGATATGTTCTTTCTGCTGGGATATTTCTCCATGGAAACTCATTTCATAAATATCAAATCATATATTAATATAGGCCAGAGAGGTATTTTTATTACATTTGTTTTTTAGAGAGAATACTAAGTCATAGAGAAATTTATGATCTGCCACCATCCAGATACGTTCAGCACTCATCATCTCCTTGCTGTTCTCCCTGAGCCTTATTTCTTTGTAAACATTGTAAACCCTGGACTGATGACTTTTCATGCTATACTGGACTACAAAGAGATGATATCAAAATCTCTTCTCATTTATAAAAGCTTATATACATGCATACTATTTATAGATATCTTGTCTAGCAGTAAGTTCCATTAGCAGTTGATGTACAGACCAGGAAAGGAAATCCAGCACCCTATTCACAGCTTCAGTGGGAAACGAGGCTTTGAGGCCCATCATCCTACCCATGGCAGGGGGTTTGAACTGGATGGTCTTTGGGTCCCTTTCAACCCAAACTGTTCCATGATTCTATGAAACAGATTGGCAAGTAAAAATCTGACTCCGAGAAATTAAGACAATACAGGTGACATTCCCATCCTTGCTATCCTAGGATAAATCAGGATGAAGGCACTGAAGCAGAACAGCCTTTCCAGATTTGCAGCAATATCGCTGAGTGCACTTTAGCCTTCTCCAAATAAACCTGTTTCCTTCCAGTCTGGAATTGTCCCTGTGTAACACTAATTAAGTTGCTGGGCTGTTACTCACAAATCCCATTCTGGTGGGCTCTTCTGAAATGCGTATTTCACAATTAGGCTACATAGATTTTTGCCTTCTCAGCTTCAGTACCTATAGGTGTTTGTATGCATATATTTGAAGCTATATAGGGTTCTGTTTGCTCTTGGGGAGATCAGGGTAGATAAGCTGTGTTTCTCAGTTTGAAAATTTTGGGCAAGCCTGAGCTTGTAAATGCTAGAAAGAGTACTCCTAGCCGAGCATCCGGAGGAAACTGCAGCTGGGCAGATTCCACTAAGTCATAACAGGGGATGGTTGCTTATTTATTAGTGAGATAATCTATACTGTTTCAAAATGTTCAACCTTAGACCTTCCATCTCTCCAACACTTAAAACACAGCTTGTAGTTGAATTTAGTGTAGAATGTAGTTGTCATTGTAGTTGGGCTTGTTCAGCCTGGAGAAGAGAAGGCTCCAAGGAGATCTTATAGCGACCTTCCAGTATCTGATGGGGGCCACAAGAAAGCTGAAGAGGGACTGTTTAGAAAGGTTTGTAGTGATAGGATGAGGGGCAACAGGTATAAACTGGAGAGGGGCAGATTTAGACTGGACATAAGGAAGAATTTCTTCACAATGTGAATGGTGAGGCCGTGGCCCAGGTTGCCCAGGGAAACTGTGGCTGCCCCATCCCTGGAGGTGTTCAAGGCCAGGTTGGATGGGCCTTGGGCAGCCTGATCTACTGGGACAAGTCCCTGCACATCGCAGGGGGTTTGGAACGGGATAATCTTTCAGTTCCTTTCTAACCCAAACTGTTCTATGATTCTATGATTCTAATATGTGTACATGGAGATTAATAACTCATGAAATTCTGTGACCTACACTGTACTGACAAGCAGGTTAGGGACTTGAATAGATTTAGCCTTAAAGGCTCTAAGTTTTGCCATAGTCAGGTGTGCAGTGATGAGTTCATAAGAGGTTCTTCCTCAACTTGGAGGACAGAAAGGGATACTCTAAAGCTTATGTTTTTGGAAGGAGGTGGCATTAGCAGCTGAGTTTAATCCCCTCTCAATGCACAGGACCAGTGCCAGTCCTTGGGCTGTTAAGGACCAAAGGCACTCGATATATGTGTGACAGGCACAGCCACAAGCACAGGCTCTGCCACTGAGCCCAGGAGAGGACATCGTCCTGCTGGTGTTTATCACAGTATCACTCAGCTGGGAGAGTCCATCAGTGCAAGCTGGGATTGTTTGCAGGACACTTAATTGGAAGGAGAAGCTTAAAGACAGATACAAGGACCTCAGGTAGAGGCTGCTGAGAAATACAATTAAGCAAGTCCTGCTCACTCTAGCATGCTGACAGAGATGTATGAAATCACCCTGTCTAATTTTGTAAGCATGTAAATCAGCAGAGTGTATGGAGGAATTGAAAGCTGTTTGTTGCCTGTCCGTACTTCTTCCCCTTTTAATTTAAGTTCAGGTTTTTTACCTAATCTTGTGCCTATCCACACTCAGCCTCCAGTAGCTGTAATGCCGTGCACACTTCAGGGGAATATCGCTATGAGAGGTGACTGATACTCAGGCAAGTCTCAAAAACCCCACTTGAGGGTCTTTCCACATCTGAGTGCCAACGGTTTGCGCTCTGATATACCAATTTCAGCTCTTGGTTTCACTGCCCTTTGTCTGCGCTCCTTTTATACCCACCTCAGAGGCAGGAAAACTGAGGCAGCCAGCAGCAAGGATAGCTGCCCGGGCAGAGTTACATCTCCTTGGACTTGGCTGGCAACAGATGTGTCCACATATCTCATAGCCCTCTGATTCCTCTGGCAGGACACAGCCTGCTTAGTTTCTGTCCTCTTTTAATAAGACTCTCTCCATTTTGCATTGTGAGGTGGAAATCACGGGAATGCCAGTGAGTCCATGGCATCACTGAGTTCCATGTCACAATCCTGCAGTGCATCCTCTTTGGCTCAGTGGGTAAAAGATGCTCATGGAAACAGCCTGGCCCTTCTCCTCAGGGCTGTGCTCTCTGGATGCTCATCCTATGGTACAAGGGGTCAGGAAGAAAAAGGTGAATTATCTCCTGACATCTTTGTTAGAACAAAACAGCCTAAATAGCTTCCTACTGTGATCTCTTTTTTTTATCAGCAGGCTTCAATCAAGTAGCTTCATCTACAGCCTCTGTGCATCACAGTGGACAATGAAACCCGTTTGTTCTCCTTGGTCCTTAGTCCCAAATGTGGCTTTGCTTTTCCTCCTTCTCACAGCATTTTTAAGTTCACATAATCCCATTGGCTGCTGTGGGATTACTTCTGATTTACAGTGTTTCTAACGCAAAGCCAATTAGGTGATGTGATTGAACATAGCCATTTATCAGGCTTGAAATTCGAGTAATTTCATTCCCTCCTGGCTTTCACCAAAACGTCTCAGATAAAAGAATTAAACTGAGAAATAGAACTAGAAAACAGTTATAAACCACCTCTGTGGAGCAAGAAGCGGAAACATCTCTATAAAACAATCTTTTTCCATAACTTGCCATCTCAGAAACACAGTTGATGTCACTGAATAAAGGGTTTAAACACACACACACACATACACAACTTGCTGATATTGATAATTGTAAGCACAGCTTTGAAAAACACAAGGTACAGTCAGCTCAGTGAGGAGTGGGTCTAGGGAGACATCAGGAATGTCCTCAGACAGCTCATGACCAAAGGTCTCCTGGTAGCATCAGGCTGTTGGTGTGTGGGCATAACACTTTGCTTGCTTTAGCAGATGTTGCAGGGCTGCAGCTCCCACTGTCTGCTCCAGCAGCAGGGGATTTTCTGCTTTGTAGGGCAAACCCCTGAAATGCCACTGAGGTTTTGTAAAAACACTCTTCCTTCTTGCAGGATACTTGTAACGTGGGCTCAGGGTGCTGACTACGCATTACCAGAGACTGCTGCTACCACAACAGCTTTAGTTTGAAATTAGGGCCAGAAGGGTTTTCTCCAATCCTATGCAATATCTCATTTGTAAGCATCCATGCAGTCACTGAAACATTTATATTGCCATGACTAACCTCAGGAAAGCAGGCTTTGCTTTTATTTTGGGGATTTCCAGCACATCCAGGGGAATTTGATACACAACATACTCATTCCTGGGGCACAGTGAGCACCTGCTTCCCTCAAAAGTGTTTAAACTACTCAAATGAGAGAAAGATTGCAGTGCTTTCAAGATCTCCACAGCCTCCTCCTCCTCCAACACTGAGTGCAAAGGATGCAATGCTCCAAAGCACCAAGCACGGGGCCTTGTGGGGCCCTTGATTTATCCATCCTCCTGACCAAGTGCCTCTCAGAAATCAGATCATGCAGATACCACAAGGGTCTGGAGTTGTGAGTAATTTTTCTGTACTCATAGTTTCAGGAATCCTGTGAAACCTAAGATCCTTGTCTCAAACTGCATTTAGCAGGCTCCTCTGTGTTGACATCAGGAACAAGAAATATATTACCTGATGTCCTGGAGTATCACGGAATTGTAGAATGTTTTGGGTTGGAAGGGACCTCAAAGCTCATCCAGTTCCACTCCCTGCCGTGGGCAGAGACACCACTCACTGGATCTGGGGCTCCAAGCCCCATCCAACCTGGCCTTGAACCTCTCCAGGGATGGGGCAGCCACCACTGCTCTGGGCAACTTGGGCCAGGACCTCCCCACCCTCACAGCAAAATATTTCTTCTTCAGATCTCATCTCAACCTCCACTCTTTCAGCTTAAAACCATTCCCCCTTGTCTTATCCCTGTACTCCCTGAGGAAAAGCTTCAGCTTTCCTGGAGCCCTTTTTAGTACCCAGAGCTGCTCTAAGGTTTCCCCAGAGCCTTCTCTTCTCCAGGCTGAACAAGGCTAGCTCTCTCAGTTTGTCCTCATAGGGAGGTGCTCCAGCCCTCGGATCATCTTTGTGGCCTCTTTTGGACTCATTCTAATAGATCCGTGTCCAAGATATAGAATAGCATAGTTCTGTGTATCTACTGGAGACCCTTGTAAGGTGGGGGACTCTTACACCAATTTTATAAACCAAGTCACAGGAAAGCTTAAGTGATTTGTGTACCCTGGGAGAGAGGAGTTTGATTTGTTAAGGCTTTACTGCAACTCCTTCATAGTTTTTCCTGGTATTCATCCATAGAACAAAACAGGGAGATTCCCTGTCTCCTGTCTAATCTCCTATGCGCACCTCTACAGCTGCAGCAGGACCAGAAGATGTAAAGGAAAGCCAATGCAGCAAGGAAGAACTATTCACCTACCCTGTGCAGCCCCTGGGATATACATTGTTTTCCTAAATCTCTCTCTGGTCTGAGTATCCATGTGCCTGTCTCTCTCTGATATGGGTATCCATGTGCCTGTGGCCACACAGGGCAGGGCAACCTCTGCTCCACACAGCTACAAAATAAAGAGGGAACCGTCAGTGCCATTCACCAAACACTCAGTGAGGTGAGAGGAGGAAAAGCTCACATGAAGAGAATGGGAAGGTGAAACATGGCTGCAAAGGAGCAGGAATGCAGGGGAAGCAGTGGGGTGCGTGGTACAGGATGCAGGAGATGGGACACTGGGAGGTGGTGTGGGGATGCAGGAGGTGGTGCGGGGATGCAGGAGGTGGTGCAGGAATGCTGGAGACGGGGCACCAGCATGAGATGCCGGGATGCAGTGGAAAGGACGAGAAGAGGCAGTGACAAGATGTAGGAGATTGGACACCAGCCAGAGAAGCAGGGATGGAGAAGACGGGGCACAGGGAGGTGGTGCAGGGATGCAGGAGATGCGACACCAGCAGGAGGAGCAGGGATGGAGAAGATGTGACAGTGGGAGGCGGTGCCGTAGCAGCCGGCATAGCTACTCACAGACACGAGATCGGCCGGGGGAAGGAGCATCCCTCCAGCCGGGGGAAAGAGCTCCCGGCGCATCCCTGCCCCTCGCCAAGGTTCAGAGCATCCCCTGACACCGCTGCCTTTGGAGCAGCTCTGGGGTCTGAGCAGACAACAACCTCACCTTGGGTCCTGGGGCAGCCACATTTTAACTGCAAGAGCACACAACAACATTTCAAAAGGACCCAAGGGGCTGCTTTCAGGACTATGTTCCAGTTAAACACTTAAAAGCCTCTTTCTGTAGTTCCGCCTTCCAGATAATTAATAGGTTAAATTGATCTTACTGGCACTGAATCTCTGTTTGTCAGAAGGCAAATCACAGAATTATGGAATGGTTTGATTTGGAAGGGACCTCAAAGCCCATCCAGTTCCAACCTCTGCTGTAAGCAGGGACATCTCCCACTGGATCAGGTTGCTCCATCCAACCCCATCCGACCTGGCCTTGAACGCCTCCAGGGATGGGGCAGCCCCCCTGCTTCTCTTGGCAACCTGGGCCAGGGCCTCCCCACCCTCACAGGAAAATACTTAGATTAGAAATTCAGATTAGAAAAAAAACACCTTTTTTTTTTTTTTTTTTTTTTTTTTTATAACTGGAGCTTTAGACTGTTATAAATGTAGCAATCGAGTTACACAGCTGTGAATTCCCTGTGCAGATCAGATATCATATGTCACGGAGTAAGATTCAGCTCCCCTACAGGCTGTTTTAGCTGCTGCCACTTGTCACTTCGGAGCTGCTACTGTGCAGGTTGTTCAAAGCACAGTTACAGCAAATAAATAAGGTGTCAAATGCTGCGAGATTTTTACAGTAACAAAATAGTCACTAGTGCTCACTTAACCTGTTGTTTCCTTCAGGAAATACCTCTGAAGACTATTTAAGAATCCTACTGAACGTTCCGACCAAGAGAGCCGCTGCGTACATGAGAGGTCAGTGGGGAGCCCAGCGAAGGGGAAAGGTTGGCAAAGGGGGTCTGTGAGGCCGGCTGATGAGCGGGCTCTTCATGTTATTCAGGCTGGTTTAGTGGCAAATCACTTTTTGATCAAATGGACATTTTACAGGAAAAAAAAGCCTTGAGCTTTCCTGAAAATTGAGTGTGTTTGGAAACCTCCCCATCCCCCAAATCTGATTATGTAAACTTTCTACCTTGGTAAGAAAAAATAAATGAAGTTACACCTTCTGCACACAAACACATGAATATACAGCTCCATCGTTTCCCTTTAAGTACTGCAGGAGGCTGTTTTCACTGTACCTCCCTGTCTTGGGTTTCCCAAGAGCTACGTAAGTCCTTGGAACTCTCCACTTCCATGTGTGAGCTCCCAGCCATCTGGCTACTGTCTCTTCTTGGACCTTCCTTCAAGAAAACCACTGAACAGGTATCTCTGTTTACCAAGAAACACACTGCCACAAGTCACCCAAGGCTGAGTTCAGGTCACACAGAATCACAGAATCACAGAATCACCGGGTTGGAAGAGACCCATCAGGTCATTGAGTCCAACCATTCCCATCAAACACTAAACCATGTCCCTCAGGACCTCGTCCACTCGGGCTTTAAACACCCCCAGGGAAGGCAAAACAACCACCTCCCTGGGCAGCATATTCCAATGCCTAATGACCCTTTCCATAAAAAACTTCCTCCTAAT
>WAAB01024228.1:27674-39363 GCA_013389865.1 Piaya cayana
GCTGTCGACCAACACCCCCAGGTCCCTCTCCTCCTGGCAGCTCTCCAGCCAGACTTCTCCCAGTCTGTAGCTCTGCACAGGGTTGTTGTGCCCCAAGTGCAGGACCCAGCATTTGGCCGTGTTAAACCTCCTGCCGTTAGACTCAGCCCAGCGGTCCAGCCTGTTCAGATCCCTTTGCAGAGCCTCCCTACCTTCCAGCAGATCGACACTTCCACCCAGCTTAGTGTCATCTGCAAACTTGCTAAAGTTTGCTAAGGTCACCACAGCCCAGCAGCTCATTTTAAAACTTGTCTGCTTTTCTTCCTAGTGTCCAATCCAGCAAACAGTTCAAAACTGAGCTTGGTCAAGAAGGGTATTTGTGAAGCCATTGACTGCAAGAGCGAAGAGCTCGTGATAAGGGAACAAGGCGTCTACTTGATCTTTTGCCACTTGAACTTCTGTTTCCCTGGCTGCTCAAGCAGCCCCATCGACCTCAGGATAGACCTCCTTGTGAATGGCAAAGTCACCAGGCAAACGTTATTCACGTGGTGCTCATCAGAAACGTGCCAAGAAAAGACTTTCAAGACCTTGTTCCAGCTCCATTTGACACACCTGAGGGCGAAGGACCGAATATCAGTAACACTTGATCATCCTGAGTTCTTGAATGATATTTGGATTCCCAACGATAACGTTCTTGGGGTCTTGAGGTACAACGATTAAGTGCGAGCAGCGCTCTGACTTCCCACTGCTGCCCAGACTTTTCTTTCTCTGAACAACAGTCGCCTGCTTTTACTAAGCAACACCTTGTTTTCAATGTCCTATCTCACCTCATCGCTAGGGTCAACAAGGAAATTTGTGAGTGTCCCAGAATGAAACCTAAGCCACCGCAAGATCCACACCTAAGAGATTACTCTGGTTTGGCTCCAGGTAGGGTGGTTGTTGGACTACCCAGTGTATAAACCATCTTGCCAACAGCTCCTCAAACTACTATTGTGTAAACAGAGATTAAAAGTTGACTAAATTACGGAAAGAATACACAACATCAAGGTTTTTGGCTAACGGGTGGCTGGCAAGGTGCCTGCACTCTGGAGTCCGGGAACTTTTTTTAATCTGAATTGTCTGGAGTAGCATTTTAAGTGGTCTTTTTTAAAAACTGATAGTTGAAGTTTGCAGTTAAAACTTTCTTTACAACTGGAGCATGCAACCACAGCTTGGTAGGTCAATGGATAGACCGTAGGAAATCAAACATGATTAAATTATTGACTCACAGGCTCGTAGCTAAAACTTTGGGACAGGACATAGGAGATCTGGGACTTGCAGGATATTTCTGTGCTGCGTTCTGCTATGGACTTTATGCAATTTACTTCGAAGTGTCTTCCTTTTCCCTATTTATCCATCTTTTCTATTTAAATACTAAGCTCTTTGGGGCAAAGACTTTGTATGTGCACAGTGCTCTGTCTCTGTGCTCACCTGGGGT
The DNA here is from genome assembly GCA_013389865.1 of Piaya cayana. Taxonomy (NCBI): domain Eukaryota; kingdom Metazoa; phylum Chordata; class Aves; order Cuculiformes; family Coccyzidae; genus Piaya; species Piaya cayana. Next base: position 29,131 of record WAAB01024228.1, read on the forward strand.
CTCTAGACCTTTTCATAACAAATATTAAAATAGCAATCTGGTGGCAAATCTAGCTGCACAACAAAGTTCATTACAATACACCCTGCGTGGCACCAGACCACACTGGTGTATAGATACACCTCTAACACCTCCAGCACTTTCTGAAAATCCAAGATTTAGATCTGAGATTCAGACTTTCCCAAAACCAGTTTCCAACCTGGCCCTCAGCTGACAGCCATGGCGTTCGGGAGGTCCAGAGGACAGATAGTATTTGAGCTTCTTTGGCTCACTGGAAAGCTTAGATAATGAAGGATAACAGAGTCACTTGAGGACCTCTATGATTTGCAGTAGCACAGGCATTTACTTGAAATGTGGTTCTTACCATGTGGGGAGGGACAAAAAATTACTAAAGCTAGTACTGCTTCACTCTTTCCTCTTTCCCCTTCATTCCTGAGATCTGATTAAGGTTTATTTTCAGTGTTCTCCAACTTTTTCCCCAGGTGTACCTGTATTTACTTTTTTTACATGACTAGAGCTTGAAGACCTGTTCACATCAAAACATATAGTCAGAGATTTAGTTTCTGGCTTTGGAAACTCAATATATGCTCTATTTTTCAAGCTTAGTCAGTGTTAGCAACTGATGTAGCTTATTTTGTGTGAGCACACTGAAAGCACTCCTGAGAGTAGCAACTTGCTACTTGTGTCGTGTCACCAGAAATTCACTATATGTATTAGTGATGTTCCATCCTACTGATAGGTGACTTCAAAATACATAAGAAATTTTCAAAGGGTCATGAGCAGCTGATGTGATTCATTGCTAGTGATGCCTCTATTCTGTCTGGATAAATATCGATGAAAATACAAAATCTTTTTGCTATTGACAGTTAGAAAGAAAAATAAGAGAAGAAAACCAAATCCATGTTTCCTTCCTTTCCCCTTAAAGAAAATACTTCTGGTTTTATAAGTCACTTTACCCTGCCCAATGACATAGTAACTTCCACTGGGATCTCCTCACCTTATAAATCTTTCATGTCTTTAAATAGGGTTTTTTAACTCTCTCTGCCTCCGCCTCAATGCACACAACCGGTAACCGGAGAAGTTTAAGCAGGTCTGGTAGTCAGGAATGATGACCCCTGAATATAGAAAAGGCAGCTAATAACTGAAAATATGCATTAAATCACACATATCCACCTCCTCCCACCTTTTCCTGAAGGCTTTGAATTGAAAGAGAAAGACCATTCTTTAAGAATAAAGAAGCTCTTGGCGTAGGATGATTTTCTTCTATTATTTTTCCAGATGTAGAAAATCTTGACAAAGCAGTCTAAACTTCTCAGCCCCGGGCTTTTTGATACCACAGGATAAAGCAATCTGGCCTCTACTCTGTTGCCTCTGAGAAATAAGAATAAATTACATCCATAAACTGAGCCCATTAACAGTGGGAAATTTTTCTATCAGTTACAAAAATGTTAAATAACTTTCACCCAAACAAGGCCCTGAGCCAAGCAGCAGCCTCCATGCTTTCGAGCAGCCTTCAAGTCTCTTCACTCTTTCATCTCTTTTCCTTCTCTTATTTCCTAGTTTTTTGGAGAAGGGCATGTCTGACAACAATCCTATACTAGGCTGATCCTTGGCAGAATGCCATATCTTTTCAGCAACGCCAACAGCACTTCAGGGAACAACCCATACCCACAGTTACAGCTTGGCTGCTTGCAGCAGATGAGTTTTGCTGCGGGAAGGTCCTCACTCTTCTAAGGAACAACTGAGACCCTGCTCTTGTTCTCCACCACAGGGCTCAGTCCATGAGCAAGAGGGCAGTACTGAAAGCACTGAAATTACAAAGAAATTTAGAAAATTCCTCCCACTTCTCCTCAGATGTGGCAAACGTGGCTTTCTGTGCATATGTTCTCTTGCTAACTCGACCAGAAACAGGAAGCGTCAGCAATCTCACAGGCAAGTCTGTGCTGTTGAGGTTTCCTGGACCTTCTCAGACAAGAAAAAAGCTGCACTCTTAAACTGTTTTATTCTTGGCTCAGAAGTATCTATGAGAGCTAATATATGCCATTATCCATAATCTTGGTTGATAGAAAAAGATGCATATTATTGGCTTAGTTCTGGTTGATGTTAATTGCTATATACACGTTTAATAGGGACTTAACTAGAAGTCAAGGCAACGCAATACACTTCCATCCAAGCTCGCCCGGGGGCAGCAAACCAAAATCAGATCAGGTTTAATATTCAAAAGGACAGAGTTGGATCTGAACTCAACCAAAGCTGCGAAGACTTTGAATCTAGGATTGCAATTAGGCTTTTCACGTCCCGTGAAATTGGCCTGAACCCAAACTCCTCAAAGCTCAGATCTGAAAATTAGGTCATGTCTTATCTGACACAGATAATTTATTTAGGCCACACAAATGCTTACTGAGGGACTTGGGAGTTTTGCATTCACTTCACTTCTGGTTTTGTTTCACTTTGTTTTCTTCTAGAGGGAGGAAACATCGTAGTCTCTTAGAAAGCCTTCATTGTTCTATGGGGCAACCAGGGGCTGTGTGCTCTCGCTTGGATCAAAAGTGCACTGATCTTCTGCATTCCTGCACCTCCTGCGTGCACCCATATTCCTTTTGAGAGCAAACAACATCCTGCAAAAGCCTCAGTCACTTGCTCATACTCTTAAATTAATACTATTGTTATTATTCATAATGCTATTTGATACAACAATTACAAGCGTCTCTCTCTGTTTTCAAGCACCCTGTCCAGCAGCTAAAGTCAGAGAGGGACCACGCAACGCAAACAACCAGATGAAAAGCAAAATAAAAAAGGAACCTTTGCTTTTTGGAACCTCTAACTGAGCCTTGCTGATAGGTTTCTAAAAAACGGAAGTGACGCAACTTGTGTTGGGTGAGAACAGCAAAGGAAAACCTCAAAGCAAAGGCAGCTTCTGTAGGAGGAGTAACTGTAAAAATGCAAATTCTGATGAGCAACACTTGTGACAGCAGGGCTTGCACTCAGTAACCTCAAAACCTCTTCCAGCCTTGGCTTTTTGTGGTTATAGTAGGCTCAGTTTCAAGAAACTATGATGGACTGTGAGGATATAGAGTCTTGGAAAACTATGTTGGAATAGTGCATTCTGTGCACTGCCCAAACCTGCTCGGGGAGCTCAGTGGAAGCTGTTTAAATTCCTGATTTCTAGTTTCACTGCTGATCCCAGGAGCTTGAAGATTTGGGATGGAGGCCAAAGAAGGACAGCAAGGAACATTCTGAAATTTAGGTGCAACCTCTCCACTCTCAGTATCCCTGCTCACTGCAGGCAGTAACCACCCTCCTCTGTTGTAAGATGATGATGTTGTACATCAAGGGTAAAGTCACCAGGTTTTTCCAGGATACCATATCCTGCAGTGTTGTCACACCATTTCCATACAGCAATGTCCTCAGCATCTAAATTTAGGATCGCTATTTCCCTCTATAGCCACTGTGAAGCAAGAGCCTCCAGGAGGTGAATCAGAGCACCCAAAATAGCTATCTAGATAAGACTTCTCTAGCTGCCTCATGAGTCTCTGTTCAGTCTAGTCACCAGGTCCTTGGTCTCAACAGCTTCATTCAATTCAAGCTAGATAAAGGGTTTTTTAACCTTGTGGATTTAAACTTTCTGGATGCTTTCTACAGCTTCCCACCGAGTGCAGCCTGTGCTTTGAGGCTGTGTGGGACTGTAGGGGAGCCCACAGCTCTCCAGCAGAATCTGTTTGTGAAGCAAAACACAAACAACAACTAAATTATTATATTTATGGATTAAAAAAAAAGGATATGATTTTCCTGCTTAGGCCATTTTCACTCGCACCGGCACCTATTGCTTGGACTGGACTGGAACTGGAATTAGGCACAAATTCAGTATTTAGGATTTGAAGCAACTGTTTTCTCATCTAAAACTGTTTATTTTATTTTTATAAAATTGTTTTTATACTACTGATTTTATTTTCAGTTTACATATTTTTATTTCCTTCCTTTTCTGTTTTTTGCTTCTTCCCCTCTTTGCTTCTATATTTCTGCATTAAAGTGCTTGGGGGGAAAAATATAAAATAATGAGAGGAAAGAAGGAAACCAAAGAAGTGTGAAGAATTGGGGGGAAAAAAACCTGTTTGAACAGTTAAATCAGCCTAAAGAAACTCAGACTCCAAGAATGTGAGTGAATATTGTCCTATGCAACAATCTCAGAAGAGGTATTTCTAAAGCTTGTGCTTTAGTAGAAAAAGGAATATAATGCTTAAAAATGAGAATTTAATGCATTTTTAATACTTTATATGAATGTAATTCCAGGGGCTTTAACAAAGTTCCTCAAGCTTGACAGTGGCAGAAAAGAACTTCTGCCTCTGGCAAGCAGAACTGTGCACAGTATAGAAAAGCCTTTATATTTAAAGGGTATTTTTTTCATGTATAAACCCGACTGTGTTGTGAGAAAGTTTATTGGGGACTTTAGAAATAGACACATATGAAACATCCAAATAATTATGTCACATAAAATGAAATTGTTCTATGTTAATTATTGCAGTTTAAGTATTGGGTACATGGGTGTTTTCCTAAATAAACACATATGATTCATAACAAGGTGGCAAGTGTCTGCTCATCCTCAGAGAGCGTGCCTCCAGGGAAAAGTCAGTAACAGCCCTCATCCTGCAGCGTAGACAAAGCCAAACTTATTCCTTACGGGTGAGTCCATCTGATGCTGGACCACAGCCTTTTGGACTACGTGCTTGGGCAGCGGGTTGCAACGAGCATCTGCCCTTCTCCAGCAGTGTGGACCCTCATTACAGCTGTATTCTCATGCATCGAAGAGTCTGGTTGGCCTTTAACCAACTACAGTCCTGAGGCTAAGGAAGAGATGATGAAAATTCATAGGCTTATGGAATGGTTTGGATTGGAAGGGACCTTAAAGACCATCTGGTTCTAACCCCCCTGCAATGGGCAGGGACACCTCCCACCAGATCAGGGGGCTCAAAGTGCCATCCAGCCTGTCCCTGAACACCTNACTCCAGGGATGGGTATGCGCTATTTCTCCGGGCAACCTGGGCCAGGGCCTCCCCACCCTCATAGTGAAGAATTTCTTCTTAATGTCTAGTCCAAATCTTCCCCCCTCCCCACCAATTTAAAGCCATTCCCCCTCATCCCATTACTCCATGCCTTGTAAAAAGTCCTTTCCCAGCTATCCCGTAGCCCCTTTCAGTACTGGAAGTTGCTGTATGGTCTCCCTGGAGCCTTCTCTTTTCCAGGCTGAACAACTGATGCAGCCCAGGATAGGGTTGGCATTTGGGCTGGTTTAAATATATTGTGAGCCAAAATACACCTGAGAGTGATGGGATGCTGGTTGGCTGCTCCCCTGGGGCACGGTCAGACTGACAGCAGTGGGATGAGGTTGTGCAGCAGCTACTGAAACAAGAGGCTGAGCTGAGTAAAGAAAGACAACTGGAAATTATCACAGTGCTCTTGAAGTTATGGGGCGGTGATGAGAGGCAGACCCAGCCTTGGAAGTATAAGAGCTGAGTTTCACAGAGGCAGAGAATTTAGCAGGCTTCTCCAGTGCCTTGCAAGTTTTTTATTTTCTCAGATGAGAATCAAATGTCTTTGTCAAGATTGAATGTTTTAAACGTTTTTGTTAAATGCTAATTGAAGCCTTGGAATTCAGTCCTGGGAGGTGCTCGACACTTTTGCTCTGAGTCGGAGGAGTACTCCACTGTAGACCTCACTTCAAGCAGGTGATCGATTGCAACCAAGAGGCTCTAAAATTATGTGGCCTCTTAAATGCTTGAGCGCTGTTAAGCAGGAAGAGACACAGTGAGTGAGTTTAGGTGCTGAGGAAATTCTGGGTCGCGGCATCATATCCACAATTCAGTAACATACATCTATCTAGTGTCAATATATTTAAAGAGTCACTTCAGCTTTTCCTTAGAATTTGATCCTTCATTAGCCTAAAGATCAGTGGGGCTTAAGTTGGAAATAACTTCAATTCCACTTAAAAGTAACAAAACTCAATAAGAAACAAGGACCTCAGTGTGTATTTTATTTAGGTGTTATATAAAGTCACTCAAAGGATAACAAGAATTGAAGAGCCAAAGATCAGAAAAAAACACTTAAGTTTATTTTTTTAAAAGCATTTTAAATAAAACTACTAAAGCAAACAATAGCAACTATAAATTTGCCTAAGAAAGCACTACAGACATGACTCATTCTGCAAGTCCTTTTATATTAAATTCTGTGCAGATAAGACAAAGTCACTTCCTTATTGTAAAAGATAAAGGAATTAGGAAATAGATTTACAAATAATCTACCCCACGAGGTACATGCTATGTACAATTCAAAAGGTAATTATTTTTATTCTGCTGGGGCCTGAGATTTACCATCAGTAGGACAGCAATATAACAAACCCATGATTTATGGTAGCAGATTTGCTAGGATGTTATTAATTGTCGAGGGTACACTTCATTAGTAGCACTGCCAGCTAGAAGACTGAGCTTTTCAAAAGCTGAAGTCAAGTCAGTTTATGTACTGCAAAGGAAAGCAAAGCTTGCTGGCCTGAGCCAAAACTGAGAGCCACTATCCTGGCAACCGCAGTGGCCAGCACAGCTACACCAGGTAAAAAGGCAAAGCCATGTCCCTACACACCATCTCATCCCTCCCCAACAGAGATCAATGGAGATCATCTGGAGTTCTGATGTGGGATTTACCAGCTATTCAGTTTGTTCAACCAGGAGAAGAGAAAACTCCAAGGAGACCTTATAGAAACCTTCCAGTATCCGATGGGGGCTACAACAAAGCTGGGAAGAGACTGTTCACAAAGGCTTGTAGTGATAGGACAAGGGGCAGTGGATATAAACTGGAGAGGGTAGATTGAGATTGGACGTAAGGAGGAGTTTCTTCACTATGAGACTGGTGAGTCCCTGGAACAGGTTACCCAGGGAAGTTGTGGCTGCCCCATCCCTGGAGGCATTCGAGGACAGGTTTGATGGGGCTTGGAGCAACCTGAACTAGTGGGATGTGTCCCTGATCATTACTGGGGGTTTGGAACTGGATGGGCTTTGAGGTCCTTTCCAACCCAAAATATTCTGTGATTCTTAACATTTTCAACACCCCATTGCTGTCAAAGATCATATTAAAATCTTGTAACTCCCCAACCTCCTGAAGTGCAATAATTATGCAGAAATGTAAGAGGGGGAAACATCAGCCTTTTTGCTGGTTTTAGCTCATGTCTTTTATATCAGAGTGACACATCATTTCTTGGCTTTCCTTGTTGTGCTCCCAAAGCAAAAATATCTTACGTGTCCCTCAGCTGAGGTGTCACACCTGACTTTGTTTGATTTATAGTCCATTTCACATGTTTTCTCTCCCGTTGCTATGAGAGCCATCCACAGCATTAAAGCGAAGAAAGTAAATACAGGGAGGAAACACCTGTAACTAGGCTATACACAAAGGAAACTAAAGAATGGAAGAGAAAACAGTGAAACTCGGTGTGAGAAAAGCCAAGACGTACACTCCCCTGCTTAACTTCTGAGATAAATCAGCTAATCTGATGTTGCACATTGTAAATATTTCTTAGAAAGTTTCTATTTTTACCATATGATCCGAATCGTGTCAAATGAACAAATGAATGTGTTGAACAACAGTAACTACAATACGTAATCCAGGAAATAAAATTCAAATCCACTCCATCACAGCCATTAGCAAAAATCCTAGCTTCCAACAGTAAGGAGGTTTTTCCCTTAGTGTTTGTCTTTTAGAAGTCTATATGCTACAGTTGTTTTATCCTCCAGAATACTCAAATAGTCAGAGCTTACTCAGATTAAATATATATCCCTGTATTACTGAATGTGTAAATTTGCATAATTCGTAATGCTACTTTTTCCTGACAAACCAGGCTCCAAAGGGGAAGAAAAAGATACCTCTCTCAACTCCACATTAGCAATTGCCCATCAAAGAATAAAAATGAATAGGTAACATTAAAGGCCAAAGGGAATATCACGTAAAGAAAGTGACATCATTTTTTTTTGCTTCCTTTTTTCCTCAAGCTTTGCAGTGCTCAAGGAAAGCCGGTGTCCCAGAAAGCACAAGCCATGAATTTTTCAACAAGGCCACATTAATTTCTCTCCTTTTCTGGAAAGTACCAGTTCCACTGAAACTTTTACCAACAGAAGTTGCTAAGACCATGCTGAAATTTCTGGTTGAAACCACAGAAAGACTAAGACGCTAACACAAAACAGTCAGAGGACCTGGCCCTTCCCAAAGGCAGTTGGACATGGTGGTAAAGCCTTACACCAGGTCTGCTCTGACAGAGCAGTGTCCCAGCAGGTGGCCCAAATCCTCCATGCTGCACTCCCCCTTACCACCAACACCACAGACCCACTGCTCAAATTTCTGTTAGTTAACACAAGAAATATAGAATATTGTAGAATATTTTGGGTTGGAAGGGACCTTAAAGACCACCTAGTTCCAAACCCCCTGCCACAGGCAGGGACATCTCCCTCTAGATCAGACTACCCAAGGCCCATCCAACCTGGCCAGGGATGGGGCAGCCACAGCTTCCCTGGGCAACCTGTTCCAGTGTCTCCCCACTCTCACCGTGGAGAAATTCCTCCTTATGTCCAGTCTAAATCTGCCCCTCTCCAGTTCATACCAATTCCCCCTTGTCCTATCGCTACAAGTCTTTGTAAACAGTCCCTCCCCAGCTTCGTTGTAGCCCCCATCAGATACTGGAAGGTTTCTATAAGGTCTCCTCAGAGCCTTCTCTTCTTCAGGCTGAACAACCGCAGCTCTCACAGCCTGTCCTTATATGGGAGGTGCTCCAGCCCTCTGAGCCTTGTGGCCTTGAGCACTCAGCCTCGTAGCCTCCTCTGGATCCATTTCAACAGCTCCATATCCTTCTTACATTGAGGATTCCAGAACTGGACACAGTATTCCAGATAAGGTCTTAAAAGAGAGGAATAGAGGAGCAGAATTACCAATTTTAACCTGCCAGAAATAAATGTTTTGCAGTGAAGATGGAGAGGCCCTGGCCCAGGTTGCCCAGAGCAGTGGTGGCTGCCCCATCCCTGGAGGGGTTCAAGGCCAGGTTGGATGGGGCTGGGAGCAACCTGATCCAGTGGGAGGTGTCTGTGACCATGGCAGGGGCTTGGAACTGGGTTGACTTCAAGGTCCCTTCCAAACCAAATCATTCCATGATTTTATGAATCTATTAATTTACAGTCCATAGATGTTGGAGTCATCTGGAAAATCCATTGCTGTGTAACTCATGGGGACACCCATCCTTTCTGGATTTTGTGAATCATCCCCTTGGAACAGCTCCTAGAACAGCTAAGCAGCACCAAGAGCACTCACCCTCACTCATATTCAGACTTGTTTTCCAACTATGCCTAGATATCAGGCTCTCACTCCTCCTGGAAAATGCAGAAATCCCTGAAAAGTATGTTCCAGGCCTTTGCTATTTTCTTTCACCACGCAGAAAGGTGTGCATTGGCCCGCTCTTCCTCTTTGTTTCCTCAAGTATGTTGCTCTCCTATGCTCATTTGTGTTGTACCTGTTACAGTCCCTGCTACCTTCTCTTCTGGCTTCTTGGGGAGAGTCATCCAGCTAAGTGGCACCCTGTCTCAAAAATGGAGCCAGACAGAAACTCTTTAGCAGAAGGGCACTGGGACACAACTGCCTGCTTCCTCTTCTTAGGAGAAACTCTTGTAGGAGTTAAAGAAGAAAACAGTTTACCAAGTTGAAAAGAATGATCTTTCAATGTGTCTGAGCTCAACATGGATTTTGGTTGGGATTTCCCAAGGAGGTTTTTTTTTAAATATCATATTCCTGATCATTCTTAGCTCTGCCACTGACTCAATCTGAGTGTGGCACTGAACTAGGGGCAGGGTTCCTCTTGGTGCTGGTATCAGGGAATTGCAGCGTTGGATGCTGATGGTGCAGCACCCTTGAGGGTAATGATGTGGCAAATCACATCCTGGTATGGAGCTGGGGCCACCCCAGGAAGGATTCTGGGACCAATGATGATCATAAAATGCTTTGGGTTGGAAAGGACATTTAGTCAAGATCCCCTGCAGGAACAGGGATATCTTTACCCAGATCAGGTTGCTCAAAGCCCCGTCCAACTTGACCTCTGATGTTTCCAGGGATGGGTTCTCCACTACGTCCCTGGGCAACCTGTGCCAGTGCATCACCACCTTCATTGTAAAAAAAAAAAAAAATTATTCCTTCTTTCCAGTCTAAATCTCCCCTTCC
>WAAB01024229.1:0-13651 GCA_013389865.1 Piaya cayana
TAGATCTCTACTGCCAGTTGAAAAGCATCAGTATATCCAAGATAACCACAAGGCTAACATGACAAAGGACTTTTGGGAGAATTGTGCCTGTTGGAGCAGTAGCTGAAAAGCTGATGAAATACCTCAGGGTATCTACATGCAAATAATGAAGTTTACCTTTCTTTACTTAAGAGCTGAACTTCTGGGTTTAGATTAAGCTAATCCTACCCCATATGAAGCATAAAAAATCAAATCCTTTTAACTATTCTTGATAAAGTGAGACTCAGGATCTAGTCTTAGTCTGGTCTTTGTGCAAACAAGTATGGGCTTATTTGGGTTTAAAAAACTTCAGTTGGCCATGCTGCTAATCTATATGCAATATAAGTGGAACAAATTTAGTTCAAAGAACCTTTCCATTTTCAAAGGTCATCTTTAATCTAGACTTGATAAATACGTATTTTAGAATAGGCGCGTTCCTAATTTTGTAAGTGGAGGAAGGAGAATATAGGATAAGAAAACATAATGGCCTGATGCAGCTTGTGAATAAAAGTCGAGAGGGGGCAAATCCATTTGCATGGGAACATCAGGCAAAGGTCCAGGGATAGAAGGACAGTGGCAAGACAATCATTTGAGATACAATACATGGTTCATGGACAACGTATCACTTGAGTATAAGAAGATCAGATTCCTGACAGCCACATGAATGTAGGCAAATTAATTAATTAATTAACTTTGAACAAGGAAGAGCGGAAAGAAGAGAGGAATCATATAAGGGTTAAGTAATACTGGGATATTTAAGATTAAAAATTGATTTTTTCAGTGCTCTTGCATCAGAATATTTTTTATTCAAACTAAATGAACAGGGATTGGTGAAATTAAGTTCTCTTACACAGTAGTAGATGATTACAATAAATCAACATGCACATGAATTCTAATCTGGTTCATTTCCGTAGTATCTTTTATAGACTTCTACATTATTCTAACACAGCTTAAAATGCTCAAATATTTTCAAGATAATTTCCCGTTTTCTTTTTCATGTTTTCATGAATTTCACACACATTTTGAAATCCTTTTTCAGTATTCATTTCCCAAGTGAAGCTTTGTGAATATTTTATTATTGCGCATTATGTCAATGTATACTTAAGTAGTATTGGAAAGAGGCTGATACTACATCCTAGGAAACTATGAGGAATGCTGTTGCTTTCAGGCACTGAAAAAGGATGCCCAGGGAAGTGTTTGAGTCACTATCACTGGAGGGATTTAAAAAGATGGGTAGATGAGTTGCTAAGGGCTTTGGTTTAGTAGTGGACTAGTACAGTTGGACTTGATGATCTCAATGGTCTTTTCCAACCAAATGATTCTATGATTCTATTGTGGCATATTTAGCCACGGAGAAGGCAGTAACATAAGTAGTCTGAGGGGAACCAGTGTAATATCAGCTCCATGAAAACAAAGGGACAACTGATAAAACTCATTTAAAAGAAACTGATGATAAAAAGAATGCCTGATATTGGTGAATATGGTTTTATGGATCAAGAGGAATGTGTTTTATTCATTGAGGAACTTCAAGATTTGATGAGAGAGACCTTTGACTTAGTGCTTCGTGTTCTGTTTATTATTTGAGAAATCATTTCACAGTAGGAGGAAAAGTGCAAGTGTTTTCCCTCTGGGATTGATACCTTTCCTTTCCAGTGACTAGATTTTTTTTTTTTTTAAGTCCAGGGAAAAATAAACAGAAGTGAAACATGATTTCTCTTTTCTAATCTGGAGACAGTAGCATACAAAGAAAACAAACCAAACTCCCTGCCCATTAAGGACAGGATAAGAGACCTCGGTCTTAAACTTCAGTCAGGGAAAGTCAGTTTAGAAATGGGGCGGTGGGGAGTAGGTTTTGCTAATGAATTTTTTAACCATAAAAATAATGAACCAATGGAGCAAACAGTCAGGGGTAGGTCTATGGACTTCTATTGATTGTCAATGTTAAATCAACTGTTGCTTTCTCAGGAAACAAGTAATTGGCTTCTTGAGATTCTCTTGAGTCCTGCTTTCTAGGAAAATTTGCATTTTAACCCACGGAAATATCAGAAGAATAATCTCTGTATAAAGTACATAACATGCTGGTGGACACATTTCAAAAAGCAGCTGCCAAAGAGGAGCCATCAGCAAATGAAGATATTTTCAGCTCGAGTTCCTGAGAGACTTTCACAAGCTCATGACCTTGGAGGGATTTCAGAAGGAATTTGAAAACAAACTGAAAAGAAAGCTACTGCTTCGTTTAGATGATGACATAATTAATGACTGAATATATAAGAATAGAGAGGAGGAGGCAGTTACAGAGCCTTCTATTCATAGCTGAATAGATACGTCTATCTAGTTGTGGGTTACCTGTCCCCAGAGCAGCCAGAAGCAGGCAGAGCTGTATCTCCTGCCCATCACCTACCCACTCTTTAGGCTGTGTTCCACACTGGATTTGGGGCATGAAGGAAACCACTCTTGCAAGCTCATAGGAAATGAAGTAGGTGAGTTTGGAACGAAGCTGCTTGAAACCTGTAGCTGATGCCATGAGGTGGCAGCTGGTTATGACCTGATGCGCATACAGTCCTGCTTCTCGATGTGAAGGCAGAGTGTGTTCTTCCCTCTCTGCATCTGGCAACCCTGAGCATAAGCTCTGCGAACCAAAGTCCACCTTTCCAGGTAATTTTTGCAAGGATTTGTTTTTATATGTGATTTCACAGCTCAGGCAAAGAGACTTTCTTGGCCTTATCCTGCTGTAACCATAGATAGCATTACCTCAGGACATCTGCTTATAAATTTCAACTCATGGAAAAAAAACAACCAACCTGTGAATACCTCAAATGATATCATATCCTCTAAAGCTAGAGAGATCCATAGAATAACAGGAGGTGAAGGGAAAAATAAGCAAGTGTGTGTAATAATAAAACAAACAAAAAAAAAGAGCCAAGGGCAGTCTTCAAGAGAATGCTGGGGCATATCGTGAAGTAGCTGGAAATCATAGAATCATAGAATCACCAGGTTGGAAGAGACCCATTGGATCATTGAGTCCAACCATTCCTATCAAACACTAAACCATGCACCTTGTCCACCTGTGCCTTAAATACCTCCAGGGAAGGTGACTCAACCACCACCGTGAACAGAACTGGGCTTGATGTGGGCGTGAAGAAGACAGCATGGAAGTGGGAGTAGGAACAGTAACAGTGTGATGAGTATAGGAAGTGGTTTGAGGACAGTGAATGGTGTCACTAAGAAGGCACACGTGTGTGAACATTGCTCACATCTCCAGCAATGCTGATTGAAATGTTCTTTTCCCTGCACATGGGATTCTTCCATGGTTCTCACCACCATCACCATCTGATGGTACAGAGGGGGGCCCCAAACATCAGTGGAACTGTGCAAATCCTCTGAAAGATAGCCAATAAGGTCATAAGTTAGTCCGAGGACTCTATGGAGTCTGTATGCATAGTGGAGAGACACAGACACTTTCAAAATGTGCTTCATCCTCTCCCGAGATGTGTCAAAATAAGTCAGATGTCCTACTGTCAATAAAGCCTGTTCTACTCTCAATCAAAGCCTGTCCAACTGCTGATGGAGATGAGTTTGATCAGACCATTGACTTAAGTGTCTTGAATTGAGATGAAACTGGGATCATGCATTTATGATGGGAAGATGTTTTTCTACATTTGCTTGTTAAAAAAAAAAAAAAGAAATAAACCTCTACTTGTATAAGTTATCTGCTTCATACTTAGGCCATGGTTTGAGATGTGGCAGCATAGTCTACTTGCACACTGGCAGGCCTGTGGCTGTTGCTAATATATTCACAACTCTGCAATAAATAAAGCTCCGTGGCTTATCTCAGGCTCTGACCACAAGCCAGGGAATTCTGTGTCTTTCTGAAACTGTTGGATAGGCCTGTACCTTTTCTTTTTTTCCCCCATTCCCACAAAACTGTGAAATGTGTTTATCATGTGGGACTCCCAGGGGATTATGGTAACTGTAGATCTTGCCATGTCTTTTTGAAATTGGAGTTGGCAAAGATAGAGGGGGAAATCTCCTCGAGGTCATCTAGACCTTGTTTTCTCCCCATGCTTGTGCCAGAGGGTACAGCAGTGGGAAAGTCTTTCAGCTAGCTCTGAATAATCTCATATGGACCAGTGATAAAACTTCTGGGGCCTCAGGTAGCTGCAACTTTGATAGGAATGGTTGGACTCGATGACCCAGTGGGTCTTTTCCAACCTAGTGATTCTGTGATTCTTTAGCTTATATATTTCTGTCCAGTGCTGTGTTGTGCTACAAAGATGTACCTTCAATGGCTAAATGATCCCACACCACACAGAAATACTTGCAAGAATGTCAGATGCAGAGAGAGACTTCTGGAGGAGCGAAACAAAACTATGCACAAATCAAACATCCTCAAAATGAATATTTAAATGTCATTGATAATATACAAGAAGGGATAGAGAAAGAAGAACATCTCGGGCGACTCCAGCACTGAAGGATCTGATTTATTAAGACCATCAACATTAGTCATATGAAGAAAATTGTCCACAGCTTATTCATATTTATTGACTGATAAAATAATGGCAAGAAAGACTAAAAAGGATTTCCAAGGATCAGCCAATTCATCCTTTTGACCAAAGACCATTGTGAAGAGTTGATTGTATATGGTAGGAGGATGTGCCAGGGGAGGATTAGGTTGGATATTAGGAAAAAGTTCTTTATTCAGAGGGTGGTGGAGCACTGGAACAACTCTCTAGCAAACCAGTCATGGTGCCAAGCCTGGCAATATTCAAGAAGCATTTGGACAATGACCTCAGACACGTCGTATGAATGTTGGGGTTGACCTATGCAGAGACAGGAGTTGGACTCGATATTTGTGAGTCCCTTCCAGCTTAGGACGTTCTATGATTCTATAATAACTTCTAGTGAGAACCAGCACAAGGAATAGAGGTTTAACATGAAGTGATGTGTGAATGGTCCAGGTGAACAGGGTCCCTACACCCTCGGTGCCACAAGTCTTGATGCAGGATCCCAGAAATTATGACATTGACTTATGACTAACATAGCAATATGATTTGATTATGTTTTCTTTTCCTTCTGATTTGTAAATGAAAAAATTGCAAGTATTATTTGTATTTTCATGAATTTATGGGAGTTAATAGGAGATCAAGCTTGGAAAAAAACAGTATACACACCTACTAGATAGGGACAAAAAATACTGTTAGAAGCAGAACTAGGTGTGAGGAAATGAAAAATGACAGAAGGAAAAATAAGGCTGATGATTAGGATATATTTCCTGAAAATCACAGCTACCAGATGACTGAGAGTTTCCCAAGGGAAAGGGTGGGAAATCTCTTCTCTTTGGTTCTTAATATTGGATAAAGCCCTGAGGGACAATATCACAGAATCCACTATCGTGAATGCCAGCTCAGCTTATCACTTTCTGCTTGGAAATAACTTGCCCAAATGACACGCTGTGTGTTGAATTTTGCCCTTTAAGAAAAGCCTTTCCCAGCTTGCATAAGAGCATTTAAGCAGCTCCAGCCACCTAATCCTCTAGAGACATTTTTCCAAATTTTTGCTTGTTAAAATCCATCCAGTAAAATTCTTGCTGGAAGAAATTAAGGTTCTGGTCAAACAAATCACTTGCTGGTGCATTGTGTTTTGACACTCTGTTTTGGTTTTTAACATTTAAGAGGACCACTTTAATATCTTTAAAAAAATATATATAATAATAGCAGAAACCTCTTTACTATGCTGATTTCCAGTTATGTCCTTGAGACAAAATTAATTAGGAGCTGCCAGGTTACTAAAGACACCAAACCTGATATAAAAATTTAGCGCCATAGAGACTGCAGTTTGCATTATGCATTTATTAATACTATCTGTTTCCAAACCCCTGCTTCCCCTTCTCTGGGAAATGCCATGCTTTTAAAAAGGTCAGCTGGAGAGAATAAGTGGCTTTTTTATTAAATGCAAACCTCATGGATTTTCTGTTCTGCTACATAATGGTTTGCTTGTCATTATGAAGTAGAATTAAATATTTTACAAGAGAGAAGAAGTTAATACTTTTTGAAGAAGAAATGTGTCCTGCACCAGATACTCAGGCAGTGAGTGCTCTTTAAAAGTCTTGTTGTTTTAAGTGAAGTTGTTGGCATTAGGGATTTGGAGATTTTTCCAAGCTGTTTTTTTCCTTATTATGTGAAAAATGGTAGCTCATGGGAATCCCATCAAGGTGGTAACCGCACTATCTTTAATGTCAGAAATATGCACAATTATAAATGTTCCCTGTCTCTAACACTTTACAAAAAGAGTCATCTCTTCTTTGAGATGTCTATAAATTATGTGTCTTGGTTAATACAATATTTTGTGCTTCCTCCAGTAGTTCATGAAGAAGCAGGCAACTTTGGAGAGCATTTAATGCCCATGGTTCTCTACATATGTTTTTTTGAGTGCTGGGAAGGTCAATTTGACAAAAAGTTCTTCATAAAAGAGGTGTAAGAAGCACATGGATTAAGGCCTGGAACTAAGACCTGCCTCTTTTGAGAAGGACCTGAGAAGACTGCTGATGAGTTTTGCTTTCCAATCAGCTACTTCTCCATCCTGACCCATTTTTACATGTCAGTTTGACCTGACCTTTGAGGCTAAAACCAGAAGCACTGACCTGGTGTTTCACTATCTGCTACAGCCTGTATTTTGGTGGTTAAGGCACTTTAGGCTAAATGAAATAAGAGGACCAAAGCACTGGTTCAAGCTCATACAAGGCCATCCATACTGTAATTCCCAGTAGGCAGGATAGTCCACCACCTCCAGAGAGGAAAGACTTCAGCTGCATAAATAAAGACCATTGTGTGCTTCTTATCCCATGGTCTATAGGACAGGATCCGGTCTCCTTTAATTAAATTCAGCCAAGTGAAGAATGTTTCCTTTCAAGGAAAGGGATGATTGGGTCCATCTTGCTCCTGAAGTGCAATATCTCAGTTTGAGTACTTTTCCTCAGGTAAAACGTTACAAATGTTGCTTCCTGACTGCCAGTGACAGAACAGATTGAGATGATGTAAAACATCAGAATAATCTCCTCAGAGAAGTGGTAGATTCCTCTGCACTGGACATTTTTAAGTCTCGGCTTCACAGGGTGCTGGGCTGTCTTATTTAAACCATATACCACCTAAAAAGTTGGACCAGGTGATCCTCGAGGTCCCTTCCAACCTGCCTTTCTATGGTTCTAGGAAAATCTTGTAATAGTGTATCATAACTGGCACATAAGTGACTTATGGCCTACTCAGATTTCAATCTGAAGATCTTGTATCTTACCTCCAATCAACTTCTCTATCCATGCAGCTAATTAACTCTGCCTAATAATTATCCACCTAATCATAGCCATCAGAAAATTTCCAGTTTTAACTTATCAGCTAGACCGGCTCAATGGATAATGGGAAAAAAGATCAAAATCTACAGAATTTTGTGCCATCAAAAAATAGGTGGGATGTGTCATCAACTGAAAGCATCCACTCCACCTGCAGAGTCCTACCTGATTGCTGAACTGAACACCTTATTTTCAGATGCCTGAAGTTAGATGCAATGAAAATCCCCTGAACAGTGTAGAACTCCATTTGTGATTTAATAGCATCCAAACTTTCCTCAAGGGTTTCTCCAGTTTTTCAAGGTTGTATTGCATTTTATCCTGCCCCTCAATATTAGGAAGAAATTTGTCACTATGAGGGGGATTAGGCAGTGGCAAAGGTTGCCCAGAGAAGTCGTGACTGCCCCGTTGCTGGAGGTGTTCAAGGTCAGGTTGAATGAGGCCTTGAGCAACCTGATCCAGTGGAACATGTCCCTTCCCATGCCAGGTGGTTTGGAACTGGATAATCTTTAAGGTCCTTTCTGTCCCAACCTATTCTATGATTCTGTGTTTCATAGGCAGCAACTATTTCCTCCTACATATAGAAATTAAATGTAGTAACCCAGACCCTCCACACTGTAGCTAAAGGAAAGCTAATATTCCCAGCTATGGATTTCCTTGCTGCGGCTTCTACTTCTCCAAAGTCAGTTCATTCCCTAGTAGACCCGTACATTTTTTTTTCTCATATCACCTTAGAAACAAGGGGAAAATATTGCTTTTTAAAGATTACTGAAGTTCAATTTCACGCTAACAACAGCTGTATGGTCTGTAGTGGTTTTGCTGTCCTTTGAATTTTCTTCTTTACAAGTACAGGCATCCAAATACAACGTTATGCTAGTCACGAAATTTTGAGCCTGAAAATTAATAGTAGTGGGAGGCTATGTGTTACCTCCCCCTCTTACCTAAATATCATTATCTTTTATTTATGGCCCCTCAGAATCGGTAAGACCTGAGGGATAGGGTTTTTTCCTTGTTTATTCTACATGTTCTGTGTGTTGTCTTTTTAAATTCTGTCATGTCTCATATAATTGTAAGCTGTCTCTGGAGAATCTGTGGTCTGTTTTCATACAATTTCCCATTATTTTTGGTCAGTGTATATATTTATACTTTTTTTTCTTCTCCTTGCAAAACTAACAGCATGAACAAATAAACTCTGCTATGTGAAGCACTGAGTTGGCATCTTCTCTAAAATTCACACTAGGTATAAATTTCATCTTCATGCCAGAATAAAGCATCTAAAAAAGTTGCTCATAAAGTAAGGAGTTAACACTTTATATTTTTCTTTTCGCTCATTTCTTTCTGTTGAAATGTAAAGTAGTCCTGGTCAGAGACAGCCTTGCCTTACTTTTCGGAAGTTTAAATTTGTGATTCAGTTCATCAGACTAAGATGTCTTCTGCCATTTGAGTTGGCTGAGGGCATCCTCTCATGTCACTGCAGATAGATCTCCTCTCCATCCATATTTATCATCCTCCTGTAGATGTCAGATACCCTCTTGTGCCTAAGATTATGTTAATGTTGAGTAAAATGTCTCTAACTTCTACCCTATTACAGAGAGGGCTTCATCTTACTCTGCTGCAAGCACCTACATTTGCTCAGCTGGATTGATTTTCAAGTCCACCAACCAGGCTTTGTCAATGACACTAATTATCATGGGAGCTTGGTTACCAGCTCACATGGAAACACTCATATACAGCCGTATAATCATAGAGTGGTTCGGATTGGAAAGGACCTCAAAGATCAGCCAGTTCCAACACCCTTTCCATGGACAGGGACACCTTCCACTGCATCAGGTTGCTCAAAACCTCAGGTGGGGCAGCCACAGCTTCTCTGAGCAACCTGTGCCAGCGTCTCACCACCCTCATTATGAAGAATTTCTTCCTAGTATCTAATCTAAATCTCAAGTCTTTCAGTTTAAAACTCTTCGCCCTTGTCCTATCCCTGCATTCCCTGATAAAGAGCCCCTCCCCATCTTTTCTCTAGGCCCCCCTTCCAGTACTGGAAGGCTGCTATAAGGTGTCTCTGGTTCCTTCTCTTCTTCAGGCTGCATAAGCCTCACTCTCTCAGCCTGTTTTCACAGGAGAGGTGTTCCAACCTTGGTATCTTAACCTGGAAAGTAAATCCTACTCATGTAGCCGCATTGTTTATCTCCCATGTAAGAGTTTATTAAGCAGAAATAGCATGAGTGAAATTTCATACCAAGCGAATAGGTTGTTGTCAGATTTAGTAAGTAATGACTTAACTAAGTATTTGATTTGGGGAGCTGAGTGGCTCTTTTGGCTTCCAGTTGTTCCTCATAGACATCTGAGGCAGCTCCTCATCTGATGTAAATGAGTGAAGTTTTATTGGTAATAACTGGAGTCTGGATAGTTTAGGGCAGCTAAAGTTCAGACTCACATTTGCCCTAAATAAATATAGTTTCTCTTTTGCCAGGGGTAAAACAGAATAATTAGATCCCATAATTGCTTTTGTTTTTGAAATGTTCTGCATTAGAGGTTTTACTTTACTCTGTTTTGTACAGCAACCAGCATAATGGAAGAGTCCTCAACACTGGTAGTAATCACTGTCAGAGAGGAAGATGGATTAAGAAAGTATCTCCTTATTCACATGTGAAATTTCCTTTCTGAAATGGCATTCTCCTTTCTTTTTGACTGGTTTACAAACTCAACAGCACATTTAAAGCTTGAATATTTGTATGTTTTGGGGAGGGAAACAGTAGCCAAAGTCTTAACTGGTAGGGAAAAAGTGCTGAAATCCAGAAAGCTGGTCAGGAGGAATACAGGGAAAAAAAAATTAAAAAAAATAATCAAAAATGCTGTTCAAATAGAAATGCAGTTTATCTGCCTTCCTAATTTCACTCAAATTCTTTCTGGATCCCATCATTCAGCTTCTTGAAGAAGATCAGAAATATTCTTGTGCTTGCAAAGACAGGTTAGATGCCTCATTCAAGGTTGCCCAGGAAACCTGTGGCATAGCTGGAGTTTGAACAAGTCCAGTCACTCTTAATCCAGCCCCTTAACCACAGGGCTTTCAGCAGTGTTAGCCACAACAGCTGTTGGACTTGGCTCTGCAGTTGTGGGAATTTGCTTGTACAAGGAGGGAGGGAAAAGGAAGCAGTAAGGGGGAAGGAAACAGAAAGAAAATATAGGTACATGATATTTTTCTTTTTAGCTGAGGGAAAGATCTCTAGCTTGCAGAACAATGCATGCTGGGTCGTTAAAACGCAGCCGAGGTTGGTGTTGTCAGGTGCTGTGGTCATCTAAGGAGTCAGAGCCAGAATAAAATGCTGGCAAAGGGTTTTATTGTTTCCTGTACTTGCTGGGTTTACTCTCGTAAACATGCCATTCAAGTCAGCATGGCAGTTACGTGTTATTAAGTGGCAGGTCTGTGTTTATGACCACGGTCAGGATCCCAGGCTTAGGGAAAAAGTACATTTTAGAGGGGTTCATTGTTGCTGCCTTGTTGAGCATCTGTGGATGGAGCCTCCTTCAGATGGTTTGATATCTCCTCGTCCTGCTCCTCCCTCCTTAGCCTCATACTGCTGAGCCTAATCTTCTTTGAACAAACTGACTGGAGGGGAGATGCCTATTTCCTGACAGGTGATAATTCACTGTGGAATTAAAGCTGGTGCTCACTTAATGAAGAGGTGAAAAAAGAAGAAAAGAGCACATCAATTCCACCGTCCTATATCAAACTGGGAAAAATCTACTGCTCATCAGGCTACATGCACAATGCAACTTTCAGAAGTACTTTGAGATAGGATTGGTTTTTTCCCTACAATAATAATCTCTGATTGTTGATAATTTATTGCAGAAAGTAGATCACAGATATTGATGAGATAGTGATTGATGTGTGGTCTGTGAAGACTGGATGATTACCCCCCACCCAAAAAAAAAAACTTCAAAATATTTAGATGTCTCAAGAAGAATAGATCTCTCCTAATTTTAAAGATAGAACTTAAAGCCTGGGAAACACCCTGGACTGTTCTTTCAAATCATGTGAGGACTCAATACAATAATCCATGTCATTCCAAGACAGACATTTAAAAAGCTCAGGTTAATTTTCTTTTTCAGGTATATTTTATCTCACTGGTTGTATCTGCATTCTATAATGAATACTTGTACATTACGATCTTCCTTTCATACAACTAAATATAGGAAAGATTCATCCCCCCAATCTTTGCCATTGAATCCAGCACAGTTCAGACCCCAAATTACCCCTGTGAGCCTGTATTTTTAAGCTGTGTGTTTTTATCCTGTTTGTGTGCCTTCAACCACCCCAGAAGTTAGCACAAACTTACAAGATCTGTTAACAAACAAACCTGTTTCTGCATAACAGCTGGCAGCAAGTGCCTTTCCTAATTTTTTTTGCCTTAACAGAGTTAGTAAATTGCACAGCGCCATTGAAATATCGTTAGAAGAATAAAGGTGTAGAACCTCACTGCTTCCCAAAACAACAGTGTCATCGTACCATCTTCTTTCACAACTAAGTTCATATCCAGCTGATAAGAAATTCTTCTCCCCCAGGACTATAAACCTCACTGCGTAAGCTGAAGCACCAGACAAGAAAAAATTAAATGGGCTTAATGATCTCTCTAAGAAAAAAATGTGTCCCTTGTGTTAAAGAGGCTAAAATACTCATCTTTTTTTGTAACTAACCACACAAAAAAAAAGTTTTCAAAGCATCTATCTGCTTTTCCTAGGTGGTCAAGTATGAGACCCATTATGTGGCCCTATTTTACAGTCACTAATCCAAATTCTGATCATTTTTCCTACTAGGGTCAGCATCCTATTTAGATTGTACAAAATCCATACAGCTGGTCATCTTATTTGTTGATGAAGCAACCTGGCTTCCGATAAAAGACATCATCCACTCTTAGAGAAATGTGCTTATGATTCCGAAACATGTGCGCTTTTTAAAAAATAATCATAACAAATATGTTTTTTTCTTTCTGGCCAGGATAGGAATCAGAAGTGCCAAGACAGGGAGTTTCAGCCTCAGCAGGAGTATTTCCAGGGAATGCTATCAGAGATCTTGCCTTTATGAGATCCCCAGCTCAGTTTCATAGCATCATGAAATATGGAGGATTCATCTTGGGTTTTGCTATTTTTTTTATTAATGACAGTCATAAATTAAGTAATTGCCTCAGCAAAATCTCCTTATCTTAGGTGGCTCCAAAGAAGTTCTATGAAAGGAAGCTTGCTGAGGACCTGGCAAACACTGGTTCCAGAAACAATCTTGGTATTGACTAAACCATCCTTCCAAACACAAAGAATGAAGCATTTATTGAAACCTAAAAAGAGAAAAAGTGTAGAAGGGCACATTCCAGAGTTCTTGATACAAATCTGTAGAAAGCCATTTTATTTCTCAGTAGCCTGCTTGTGTCTCTGTGGAAGGATGAAAGAAAACATGGGTTAGTGCTTCCAAACAACAAATTAGGAGGAGAAAGAGAGTCTTGCAGCCCTAAGAATGCAGGAACCCTGGCCAAGCTGCTCTCCTAGCCTTTCTCAGGTTTTGTACTCAACCCCAAAAACTGCTAAATATGTCTTGCATTACTGAAAATGAGAGAAAATGTTGCCTTTGACATTGCAAATTAACTTAGTGGATAGGTTTCTGCCACCGAGTCATCCCAACACCATCTCCATTTTGATTAGTTCTGCCCTTCAGGGACCTCCTCTCTTGGTGGGTCAAAGCACCTTATGGCAGATTTAACGGGTGGTGTGAACCACGAGCAGTGGCTGGTGAAGAGCAGAAAGTGATGCTGACACGAAGTCCGTGTGTAAGGGCAAGACTCGAACCAGAGGCTGCTGTGGTCACTCTGATCCAGTCAGGATTACATGGACGTATGTTAATAAATAAGAGTCTTCAGGGGTGTGTTGTGAGTGTTCAATGAATAGAGAATCAACAAAAGGCACAGGGAAGGGATGTCTAAAAGGTCACAAACTGCCTTCATTACACATGCTGAAGGGGAAGAGAAGGTGAATCTACCTGAGCCACTCACCTCTGTCCAGTACAGGTCACGATTTCTGCAACTGAAAGAGGGATGGCAGCATGGTCCTCTCCAACTCTTGGACCCAGATGAAATTCACCCTCAGAACACTGCCGCTACCAAGAATCCCTGAAAGCTCCCTGCCTCCTGCAGCTGCCCATATATCTGCTACTCCTTCTTGGACAATCTCTTCTTACAAACCTCTGCTGAAACCTGGGTTTACTAGGGAAATGGAGATGATGTGAGGGAGCTCTAATCCCGTGAATGA
>WAAB01024229.1:13930-26878 GCA_013389865.1 Piaya cayana
TAACTTAAACACCTCCAGGGAAGGCGAATCAACCACCTCCCTGGGCAGCATATTCCAATGCCTAATGACCCTTTCCATGAAAAACTTCTTCCTAATCTCTAACCTAAACCTCCCCTGGCGGTGCTTGAGGCCATTCCCCCTTGTCCTGTCCCCTGACACCTGGGAGAAGAGGCCAGCTCCCTCCTCTCTACAACCTCCCATCTAGTGTAATGGTGTTCCAGTTAGATCTGAGTATGCATTCTTCTGCCTTTGCTCTTGAAGAAGCTTATGACCTACGGTCTCACTGTCCCAACAAGTTTTTGGTGCAATAAGGGGGGCATGACCTCCCAGTTCCAAACTCAGCCCAGAGCTGAGGTTCTAATTAAATCCACTCAACCCCTGCTGGGTTACAGAGGTGCTGGTTTGTGATAGACATCCTTATTCCTTCATTGGGCACCCAAGCACTGTTTTGAGTTGTTATATGAAGAACTGCATTGGCTGAACTGAGCTCATAGGCTCCTGTTGGTAGCCATCGGTACTCCATAAAGCAGGTTTCCCTTCTTTTAAGTCTAGTTGAAGAGATGCTTGAAGAAGCTGAAGTGTCACCCACTCTTGCCTCTGCATGGACCCCTCTGGGTGTTGGCAGAAGCAGCCATTACACCAGAATGGACAGAGAGGAGGAGATATCTGCAAGAGCATGAAAGCGGTTACACAGGCTGTGTGAGCACCAACACCCATCTCCAGTGGGCTGGCCAGAGTTGTAGTGTTCTGTCTGGAAACACAAGTCCCTGGCTTGTAACTTTGGACCCCTACATGGTGCCCATTGGAGATCGTAGTCCCTGCTTTAAATGCACAGAAGGTACAGCGAGTCTTTAGCACAACAGGAAAGATCAACCACTCTCAAGGGAGAGGAAATGCATCCGCCCATCTGGATCCAGACCAGAGGCAAGACAGGGGTCTGAAAAACATTGCACTCTTTCTCCATCTTCCATGTGTACCTTCAAGGCTGTATATAAAAGCACAGCTCTCATCACACTAAGAACACATGTAAGGTGACTGTGGTCCTGCTGACCCAATGAGACCTGCCAAAACATGCACAGAAAGCGGGAAGCTAAGCATCCCAGAAGTTAAGAGATGAGGTCACCTCCCCGGAGGTGTGACATGAGGGAAGTGTGAAATGCTTCAAGGCCTGTAAAACACATAAAGCATTGCAGCATCAATCACATCACGTGTACAAGCAGTTGAAATGACCACTTTCCCTGCACACGGACGCACCTTAACTCAAAGTGACTTTCTGCAGTGCAGACTGCAAGATTTTTTCTTCCGTTGCATGACAACAAAACAAGCCTTTACAAAACAGACCATGAGGCCCCATCTGTATGCAGAGTAGTAACATCTATGTCTGATGTTACAAGGAAGGTAAGAAGTGTCAGAAAAGCTTATCCATATGGTATTTATATGCTGTGGAAGAAGCTGAGGAAGTCTGCTCTTCCAAGGTTTCCTATGCTAGATCCTCCAGAACAGAAAGCTCTGGCTGCACTTGGAGACCTTCTGGAATGAAGAACTGAGCACATGGAAATCTTCCAAGTCACCCCAAAACCTAGATCAGGTTGCCCAAGTCCCCATCTATCCTGCCCTTGAACACCCCCAAGGATGGGGCAACCACTACTTCCCTGGGAAACCTGTTCCATTTCCTCACCACCCTCACAGTGAAGAAATTTCTCCTTATGTCTAGTCTAAATCTGCCCCTCCCCAATTTACAGCCATTCCATTTTGCCCCATCACTACATGCCTTTGTAAAAATATACACATGCATATGTGTGTGCATGTTTTTATATGTGCACTTAATAAAAGGGACTCCTCTGATTATCCTTTTTATCAGGCAGCTTTTGTGTTTGGCGGTGATAGGTGAGTTAGTGATAGTTTGCAATTAAATCTTGCCTCATGCTTTGCTTGACTGGCACCAGCATTTTTCTTTCAAAAACAAGCATGTTCACTTGGCTGATGTTTTCCCAAGAAGAGAAATTGCTGCTTGTGGATTAGTGGAAACAAAAGGCAAGTGAATAAATCTCTCTATCATGCTATTGAGAAAGTTAGAAACTAACCTCATTGATGATGCTTCCTGAGCTAATGAACAGCTGATCAGCCAAATCCCAGGGCTGCAAACTTAATATATTCATTGCAACTCCCCCTTTTGCCTCCTGGCCAGGTGCCTTTACTGACATTGATTTCAACGGCAAAATGTTGATTTACACCAGTGCAAAGTTTTGTCTGGAGTTATGTGTGGTTTCCTAATTTTATTAGATTTTTGTTGCTGTTGTTTTTCAGTGATAGAGGGAGAAAATTCAGATCCAAGCCAGCAACAATAACTTGCCATTATAGACATGGAAAAGAGGAGGGTGGAATAGCTGGATGGAGGGGGAGCCTAGTCGTCTTTAAACTTGTAAATTTAAAATAAACAACTGGATCACAAGGGGAAAGAGAGGGAAAGAGGAGGGAGAGGGGGAAGTACACAAGCTCAGCAAAGTTCCAGTTTACTCTGAAGACTGCTGATGCCTTAAGATTGAGAGACCCCAGATTTCATTTCTTGGCAGCTCAGGCAAGAAGGATGGTCTCCAAGGAGCTGCCGTCTCAGGCTGCAGAGGTGAGTAGCCAGAGGTTTATCCTGAAGGCTACTGGGCCTCTTAGAAGTTGGCATTCTTTCAGCATGAAAGATGGTAAAATATTAGCACTTTAAAACGCCCATGGCTTGCACGGCAATAAATCTAAACGCTATCAGATGCCAGCATGTCTATCAATAATAAAGACAGATGTGTGAGAAGCTCTTTTATGCACACACAGGCATATGTAGCCCGGGGGCGAGGGGGTGATGGGAAAGAGGGAGGGGGCCAAAAAGGAAGGAATATTTCCAGGCTCAGACATTTGAAGCCTACATCTCCTATAAATCTTCCAAGGAGAGGGCTCAAGCCAGATCTTCACTGCTGAATTTTTGTTTCTTCACTTGCATTAGAGCAATTAACATCTGGCCAAAATATTTTTTTAAAAAGAAAAGATGGGGAAAAAAACCCAGAAAATGTCTGCATTCTGTTTAAATGCAGGTGTGAGATTAACAAGAATCAATATCTGACCTAAACAGGAGGTAGGTCTCTCCTTCCTTTCCTTTCACCTCCAGATTTTACAGAAAGCATGTCAGAAGTGAGGTTTCTGGTTGCTTTCCTAAGGAAATTAAGCTTATGCAATCAAGAAATCCACCTACATTTAGGCCCTTTTTTTAATCCATAAGCCATTTTGAATAGAATTTTAGAGGCATGTGAGATTTGTGGACCTGGAAAATGAGGGTCATGTAGCTGGGGTAAAAAGGTCTGTTTGGATAGCAGATTGTTGTTAGAAGGAAAATTTCACCTCTTTATAGGTACAACAAAAAAATACCTTTCTTCAGATAAAACCTGTAAAAACTTGCGTGCTTCCTTAAACACCAAAGCATTTTGATAGGAATGGTTGGACTCGATGATCCGATGGGTCTCTTCCAACCTGGTGATTCTATGATTCTATGATTCATTGGGATATGGCTTTGGGAGCATTCAGGCTTTCTCTGCCATGGGGCTCACAGCAGTCAACTAAGTGGAAAGTTTGCTGGTTGGATTAAGACCTTCTCCTCAGTCATGGGCAAAGGTGAAACAGTTTTACTAAGTTAAGGTCAGCTCTGTGGGGAGAAGGTAATTTGAACTTCTCTTTTCCCTGGAGAAACTCTTCCCACCCCAAAGGATTAGACTGATGTGTCACTATGAGGTCAAATAAACAAAAAGGAGAAATTTCATGATAGGCAAAAGTCAAGGTGGTTGTGCAAGTTGGTGTGTACTCACAGTGATGAGATAATGGTCTTTCTAGATATTGTTCCACAAGTGGCCGACATGTCCTTCTTTGCTGCATGTTTATCTCAGATGCCTGGATCCTCTGAGCACAGATTCCTCCCTTAAGGTTAGGGCTTTTATAGCAGCAGTGTTGTTGTTTGTTATCTCTTGTGGGATTGCATTCCTGCCCTATGCTTATGAAACATGTCTTTCTGACCTCTACTCATCTCTCTAATTTGGATGAAGTTACTGCAGAACTAAAAAGCTGAGAGGGACACAAGAGAGCAAGTAAAGAAAGACAAGGTGAATTCATCCGCTCTTTGGCACTGGGAAACCCTGATTACATTTACTATTTTTTTTCTCCTACTCTCAGACTCTTTTCTTTCACTAAAACCATATTTCTGCTTTGTTTTGGCTCCAATGTCTACTGGTCCTATTCTCAACTTGACATTTCCATCCACTGCAATAGACACTTAACGTTGTAACTTCCAAATGACCATAAGCCTCTCTAAGGACTGGCTCACCACCAATACCCAGAACCAGAAAAACTTCAGGTTTTGGAACAGGTTTTTTTTCTCTTGTTCCCACAGAGCAGCTCAAATATTCTTTGCTTAATCATGGTCTTTTCATGCTGGAAGATCTCACACAAATCCTCCTGGCTGCACTCCTCTTGAATGCTGCTTAGTGGTAAACAAAATCATAGTGGATTGTTATGCTTTTGCCTAGGTGTGGCAGATTGTCATGCTGCCTTGTAAGAGAATAAGACGACTAAATCCCAAGGCAATCTATTTGCTATGTAAAAGGAGCCTGGAACCTATATTTGAGGGGAGAAAATTAAAATAATTGTAAAAGTAAATTTACTAACGTAACCAGAACCAGCCTGACCATCTGCACTGTGCCCGTCACAAGTACTGAACAGAGGGCTTTTCATGGTTTTCAGTTGAAATAAAACTAATGAATTAAAAGAGCTTAACCCTTGTCACTAGCAGCCACACAGGAGTGGCAAATGCCTTTGTAGAGCAGTCACTAGAGAGCACCAAATATCCACACTCACTCCAGGTGACTCGCCCATGGAATTATTGATAGTGGAAAAGGCTGTGACTTAACACTTGTCTCCACCTACCTCCACATATCTCCCTAGGTCTAGGGTTCAGTAGTCCTTTGCAGGTTTTATTGTCTGTCTTTTGAGGAGAGTTGTGTGGGGCAGTGAATAAACGAAAAAAAGAAAAAGCAATTAAGAAAAGCAAAGTTAAAGATTTCCTTTGTCTCCAGGGTGCTGTGGATTTGGTTTCTACCCCAGCTGAAGCTCTCCAGATACCTGTATCACCTAGTATCTCATTTCCTCAGCAGTCAGGTATTCATTCATTCTTCTTCATTCAGTTAATTCTGATGTAATGTGGCTTAAAGTTCTTCAGCAGCTTTCAGGACTTAGAGCAGCTTAACCAATCAATGATTTTAAAGGCTTTTTTTGTCTTAAGCCTTCATAGCGCTATTAGATGCTTACTCAGCTTCTTCATCTTTGCCATCTGTATGGAAAGCAAGGAAATAATGTGTCTAAAGCACCTATGCAGTGATACAGCTGCTATGAAATGAGCTGAACTCTGCCTTTCTCATAGTCTGTCATAGCTGCATTGGTTTTAGTACCTCATAGAATCATAGAATGAACCATAGAATTTTTGAGTTGGAAAGGACCTTAAAGATCATCCAGCTCCAACCCCCTTGCCATGGGCAGGGACACCTCCCACTAGGTCAGCTTGTTCATAGACTCATCCAAAACCTGGTCTTGAACACCTCCAGGGACAGGGCATCCAGGGCTTCTCTGAGCAACCTGTTCCAGTGCCTCATCACCTTCACAGGGAAAGAAAATTCTTCCTAATATCTAAACTAAATCTCCTCTCTTTCAGCTTAAAAACATTACCCCTTGTCGTATGCACGTGCTTAGTGACGAAGAGCTCCTCCCAGCCTTCCTGTAGCCCTCTTTAAGTACTGGAGGGCTGCTATAAGGTCTCCCTGGGGCCTCCTCTCCTCTCCTCTCCTCTCCTCTCCTCTCCTCTCCTCTCCTCTCCTCTCCTCTCCTCTCCTCTCCTCCAACTCTCATTACCCTGTATCATAGCATTTAAATATTTTGTTTATTACAACAAAGCTATTTAGCTTCAAATATATTTAGGAACTAAGTTCCTGTGGGACACCTCATCTCATTTTTAAATCAAGGAATGGTTAATAATTCTACAGATCTGTATTCCTTTTTCACACCATCAGTGAATATTGTGTCACTACACTAAAGGTAAAGGCAACTAATCCTCAGAGAGCAGTCTAGCTTCAGAAAATCCTTCTTAACCCATCTACTTCTGGCACTCCAGTACATAATGGACGCTTACTCTCAGCTGCCACAGCAGGCAGCTTAGCTTAGCTCGACTTTCAGCATCTCAAACCCTTTCTAGTCATATTCTTCCCAGAAGCTTGTGTTTTCTCATGTCTTGTGCTGAAGGAGCAAGCAAAATCTGAGATGTAGTTTCGTAGGTGATACTAGAGATGTAGCTGGTAAGGGTATCACAACCTGGAAAAAAAAGCAATGTTAACCCATGTTGGTGTAAACTGGTGTATAATATAAGAAGTCACAGGGACTCTAAATTCCTTGATCAACCCAAATCTAAGCATATAGAGAGGCACATATGATACTAATGTCAATGAAGATGATGCCACAGCATAAGGAAGATCTGGCTTGTGAATCCTAAATCCCATGACTCACTCTACTAACCAGTGCTGATGCAAGGGCAACAAAACAGAGTGATACAGGTGGTTTCATCATCATCTGGATGAAATCTGTCTGGTAGCATTAGTCATGCATGAAGACATGCCAATAAATCCTTTCTGCCTTCTTATAGCGGCGCTGAGTGGTGTACTGCACATTTTCAACTGAAAAAAAGGTTACATAAGAAATGTTTTAGATGTAAAAGTGTTCATTGACTCACTTCATTTGTGTGCTCTTCAACTCATAAAGTAGAATATTAGCCTCCTAACTTTTCAGCTCCAAGAGAAAATCAATAAATGCATAATGCAAGGCTGAAACCACCACAAATATAGTGTAGTGGTTCCAGGGATGAGGTGTTATGTAGAGATATGTTAATAAGATGTAAACTCTGAACTCTACTGATGGTTAAGAATGATTTAGACACACCTATTGAGATTATCTAACAAGTCACTGTGACCTTACCTCCTACTATTTCTTTCATCTTGATTCTTCCTCACTTATCCCTCCTTTATGCTAACTTGGTTGCTTATTTAACTCCTCAGTAAGTAGATAAAACTTAGTGGGCCAAAATTTAACTCAATGAGGGGGGAAAAATTATTTTCAAATGTATCAGTGAACTTTAGCAGCTTGTAGAGTGGTCAGGTGAACTTCAGAGCCAATGACAATGAGGAAGGGTGTTTGAGAAAGAAAAGTATATATACAGTGGAAGGAACTGGAAAGGTGGTGGTGAGCTGTTAGGATTTCCCAGCCATTTCATTTAACAGTATCCTAAATATAAATGTGGTTGGCTCTTAAAAACTGGCCCAAGCTATGCACAGAATAAAATAAAGGGCCCCAGCAGGCCTGACAAAGCTGCAGTGTGTACTGAGGGTGCTACAAGCTACCTTGGAAAATAAGATTTTCGGGATCCTCAGGGAATTCTATGCTGACATAGCTCTACTGATAAGAGGACCAACCTGGAGTTTCTGCATAGCTGTTAGCTAAGGAAGGAAGCCTGGTTCGACATGGAGATCTCTTTAAGGACTGTACACGGTTTGAGGCAAATAACCCACAGAGTTGCAGGAGAAAAAAAAAAAGGAAAAGAAAAAAAAAGGAATAGAAAAGAAAAGAAAAATAATGAAAAAAAAAACCCCAAATGAATCTTATTTTAGATCACCAGACATTACATTACAGAGAAAATATCACAACTGAAGATAAATAGGCTACCGAAAAAGCTAAAAATATTTTGGGGTGGAATCTAGGCATGATTACTACAGGTTTTCAAGTAGGAGGATTAAAAATTAAGCGCTTGGATTTATTTGAGACTTACACCGACATTTTTGGTTTACCTATTTTTACCCATCCAAGATTAAAGACATTTCATAGACTGGATGCCAGGCACGATGAAAAATCTAAATTTTTTCCTGTGAAAATATGAAAGTGAACAGCTTTGAAATATCGCCCCTTTTTTTTTCTTGACTGAAACACTTTTTGCCAAATTTGAAATTAATTTCACAAATACATTTTGTCACCTCCTACGCGTCTCAGACACTGAATTTTAGCAGATTTATTGCTCATCAAAAGTATCACTCAGCTCCCATCCAAAATACACTTTTGTGATGCCAAAATGAAAATTTGAAAGTTGAATAACAGCAATGAACTAATTAGATATATTTGCAATATGATGTGGCAGCAGAGGAGCTATGAATGTGGGAAGATAAATCACAGCTTATACAGTGAGATCATGCAGGGTGAAACTCAGCAAATTGTAGCACCAACCCAGATTATTACTTCAGGGAATCATAGCATTGCAGAACGATTTGAGTCAATAAGGACCATAAAGTCCATCCAGTTCCAGACCTGCCATGGGCAGGGACACCTCCCACTGGACCAGGTTGCTCAAAGCCTCATCCAACCCGGCCTTGAACACCTCCAGGGATGGGGCAACCACAGCTTCTCTGAGCAAGCTGTTCCAGTGCCTCACCACCCTCATCCTAAAACATTTCTTCCTAGCATCTCGTCTAAATTCCCACTCTTCCAGCTTAAAACCCATAGCCCTCATCCTATCCCTGCACTCCTTGATAAACAGCCCCCCTCCAACTTTCCTATATCCCCCATTTAAGTACAGGAAGGCTGCTATAAGGTGTCTCTGGAGTCTTCTTCAGGCTGAACTTGAACAACTCTCTCAACCTGTCATTGTACAGGAGATTTCCATACAGGCAGAATTGTCAGAGGTGATGCGAGTCACTTATTTCATTTCACTGCATTACAGTAACATTTTGTTCTCCCATTAAACTGCTGGTGTTCCTGATCACCTCAGCAAGACCAAAATTCTCAAACTGTGTTCACACTTTGTCTTCTTGATCCATCTGCCCTGGCAGCAAATGGAACCATTAGTATCAGCTTCCCCTTCTAAAGACAACCCACCCCCAGCACCAGCAAGCTGACCTAAAGCTATGAGCACTTTCAGATCCGCGTCATTTATAATGATCCATATTAAGTAAACTGTTCAAGAACGTTTGGATTGCAGTGGATTAGGAAACGATCAGGAGGCACATTGCTGCGAGCAGAGGCGACTTGAGCCCGGTTTGTGGGTATGGGTAGCATTCCCAGTGGTTTGCTGAGGTATGTATCTTGTATGTGCGGTGCATAGATCTGCTTTCTTTTTTTGTTTACTATGGTTCAGTTACAGACCAGGGAAATCTTCCTCTGCACTTCAATTTGCAATGATGCGTACAAACACTGAGAGATCTGATGGGTCTGAATACGACTGTTAATGCAGCTGGCTTGACGTTCTGCAGACCATATACTCCAGTGTAAATCTATATCCCAGACACATGAGAGAAGGCTCTATTTCTCCATAGAGAAGCTGTTTGGTATGCTGAATATTCAGTCTGAGGGTTCCAAGTTTAGGTTCCATGACTTATGCTCTAAAGAAACAGGTATGCTGATAGATAGATAGATAGATAGATAGACCGACAAACACATAAATAAATAAATAAATAAATAAATAAATAAATAAATAAATAAATAAATATTTTTGTCCCAAATCTGAATCAAAACACTTGGTGTTTGTCTTCCTTTATTTGTGGTTTCTGGGTTATTGCAGCATGAAAGCACGGTGCCCATGACTAGGGCAATAAACATGTGCTTGTGTAGTATTTACAGAACAATCAAAACCAATTCTGCTACAAGAGTAATGAAGAGGCTAAACACTTGTATTTTATCATGGAATCACAGAACAACTGAGGTTGGAAAGGACCTTTCTCCACATGTCAGAGACCTCACCTCCAAGGGGTTCTCCATGACCTTTCAGAGGTAATAGCATGATTTCAAGGATGGAATTTCTCTCAGCACTTTATGATGCAGCCCATGGACTCATATAAAAATATCCTTGAAGTAATCACTGGCTTGACCCCAATCCGCTGCTGCTAGTTCTCCTCATCGAATACCACCACTATTCACAAAGGCCTGGGGGACCCGTGAATAGGTATAAATTGGAGGGTGGAAGATTAAGGGTAGACATTAGAAAGAAATTCTTCACCATGAGAGTTGTGAGGCACTGGAACAGGCTTCCCAGTGAAGTCATGGCTGCCCCATCCCTGGAGGTGTTGAAGGACAGGTTGGATGGGGCCTTGGGCAACCTGATCTAGTGGAAGATGTCCATGTCCATGAGAGGGAGGTTGGAATTAGATGATCTTTAAGGTCCCTTCCAACCCGAATGTCTCTATGATTCTATGAATCTGTTGAAAGATTAAGGCAAGGATGACACTGAGTATCTCACCTTTATCACTACTACTGAATTACCCCTCCCACACAGAAACAGGCAGAAATTTTCCTTGGTTATCCATTTCTTATGAACATGGAATGAAAATCTTTACACTGAGCTTTCTCAGCATC
Organism: Piaya cayana; assembly: GCA_013389865.1. Taxonomy (NCBI): domain Eukaryota; kingdom Metazoa; phylum Chordata; class Aves; order Cuculiformes; family Coccyzidae; genus Piaya; species Piaya cayana. The sequence goes on from WAAB01024229.1 coordinate 24,392, forward strand.
ATTCTTACATGTCCAGTCCTTCATGCAATGCTGGGATGAGCTAAAATCTGCTGTTGAATCTGCTCCCATAACCTATTCAGTGATTTTGTTACTTCTCCCAGCTATCAAAACTGACTCATTAGCCGTACTTCTGCGGTTTCAGGTCTTGACAAAAATAACTGTCTTCAACAAAGAGGAATTTTCCATGCTTGTACTCCATCCTTTCTGCCTGCTTTTATTTGTCTTTTCTCTTGAATAAACTATGTGTTTGGAAAATATTCCAAGGACAATTAATTTTTATTACATGAAAGCCATTTGACTGGCTGATTAAGGGATGTTTTCCCTCTAAGAACACATGAAAAAAATTGAGGTTAATTTTACTATCAAAAGTCAGAATGTTTGAACTAGAAGGAAGAACACGCACAAGCCTGGGTTCCAGGAACAATGTTGTTACCAGATGTTGATGAGAACGAAGCTGTGCAGGGCAGAAAGGCAAAAACACAGCAGAGCAAATGAGAAAACCTCACAGCATCTGCCTTCAGGGTTTCAAATCTTTAATTTCAACCATTAATATAAATATATATACATATTTTGTGACACCTTCCAGAGAGAATCTGAAATCCATTTTACTTACAAAAAATACTGTGCTTATATAAGCCGGGATGCCTAACTTTCTTTGTTCTTCATTACTACAGTGTGTGAGCATGGAAATTAATATCCTTCAGATCATCATAAAATAGGAGCATCTTTCTCCAAGCCCACTAATTTGAAGGGAACACCAGCCAGTTTTAGTCCACAAATGTCTTTAAGGTTTGCACATTTAATCTCCCCATCATATGGCTGAAATTGTTTACAGCTGAAGCAGACTAATCAGTAGAGCCAGACTGTCAGAGACAGTTGTTTACCCTGGAAAAGAAGTTGCTCCAGGCCTAAGAAGGTTTCTTAAGGAAGAGATTTTGTGTATATTCTGCTTTCTGCAGTTTTTGGAAGATGAGAATTCTGACCAACAAAAAATGACAAATGTATTTGAATGTATAACCAAACGTAGGTTCTACAACAACTGACTTGATGTTCATTGTGGCCTATTCTCTTCAGTATTTTCAACAATCTTCAATCAACGTGCCAGTGATGCTTGTAATGCTTCAGGAAAACAACAGTTTATTTAAAACACCTATATCTGTTCCCCAGGAAATGCAAAATGGTCCATTTCAACTCACTCAACCAGGTGGAGACTTGCTTAGATATGATGAGGAATCTCTCTTCCCTCTCATTTCAAGAGCCACCAGAGATGTAGTTATCCAGAGAGCTGTGATTAACAGATGCTCAGAAGGAAGTTTTCCAGTTAGGTTTGAAAGGGGAAATAAAAATAAAGCAATGGTCCTATACCTCATTACAGCTTTTCTTTTTTTCTGTCTCTACTTCAGAAAGTCTCCTGTTCTGGGATAGGAAAGCAGGGTTGACTGAACAGGAACACTACTAAATATTCAGTTCACAGTCAATTGGTGCTAGATGTCTCACCTTCCCTCATGGTCTAACATATCTAATGCATCCTATGGTTAGGATGCCCCATCCAACCTGACCTTCAACACCTCCAGGGATGGGGCAACCACCACTTCTCTGGGTAACATGTACCAGTGCCTCACCGCTTTCGTCATGAAGAAATTCCTCCTTGTGTCTAGTCTTAATCTTCCCCTCTCAATCCAGCTTGACTTTGGAGCTGGAGAGAGAGGCAAGGTATCTCCCATCCTGAGAGGAGTAACTAAGAGAGTAGGAATCTCTTTCTGGATGTATTTATACACCTACAAGATTTTAGGGAGCAGCTACATGGATACATTTGTCATATAACTTCCATTCAGATAATGTGAGCATTAATCAGTCCTGCCCTTTATTTCATAGTACTCCAGCTGCTCACCTTGAAACTGAGCTTTCTTCTTCCTTTCAGCAACTTTGACCATTCAAGCTCCAAGGTTTCCAGGTCACGGACCTCTTTTAATGAATGTTTACTTAAAGCATTCACCTTTGTCAAGCATGGAGTTAGCCAAGACCTTTGCATAGTACTGCAATGACCAACAATTCTATAAAATAGTGGCAGTATCAAAATTCTAGGCTATTATCTAGAGCAAATATGTATCTTTGTTGGTGTTATGTCCCTGGCCTATCTAGTGGTCTTCTTTCAAAGTCACATTCCATCAAAACCAAATTTCCTTTACAGTTTTAACCAAGGAATTGATTCCACAGAAGGGATTGATTCCATTCAAGGATCTAGTGGCACACACATACTTCTCGTGTCTTTTTTATTAGGGCTGACTGAGGATATGGTACAACTTAAGGGCAGTTCTGTAATGATTTTCACATGATTGCTGTAGGAATCATACATTCTGTGTTCTTAGAGCCTTGCCTTCATCCACCTCCAGGAAAGGAACAAAAAAGAAAGAGGGAAGAAAAAAAAGTTAATCATTTATTTCTGCCTTAACATGTGCTAATTCCATATCAGGGAGCATCTAGGGG
>WAAB01024229.1:27063-44291 GCA_013389865.1 Piaya cayana
TAAAAAACTTCCTCCTAATCTCTAACCTAAACCTCCCCTGGCGGAGCTTGAGGCCATTCCCCCTTGTCCTGTCCCCTGACACCTGGGCAAAGAGGCCAGCTCCCTCGTCTCTACAACCTCCTTTCAGGTATTTGTAGAGAGCTATGAGGTCTCCTCTCAGCTTCCTCTTCTGCAGGCTAAACACCCCCAGCTCTCTCAGCCACTCCTCATAAGGCCTGTTCTCAAGCCCCTTCACCAGTTTCGTTGATCTTCTCTGGACACTCTCCAGAGCATCAACATCCTTCTTGTGCTGAGGGGCCCATAACTGCACACAGTATATCTACTCACTCTTCATCTGGAGGTGAGGATAAAGGCAGGGCAGAACAATCTCCACCCTAGAAAAGGGGATGGCTGGATTCTAGACTTAAAAACTCCATTCTTCCCATGGCAATGGGCAACCCTCCAGACCTGATCTGAGGTGTCTGTGAATCATAGAACAACCAGGTTGGAAGAGACCCACCGGATCATCGAGTCCAACCATGAAGTACACACTGGTCATGCTAAATGTATAACCTCCAGTTGTGTCAGTCCAAAAAGCCCAGGTAAGAATCTGGTCATAGACTTTCTCAACTTCCCAAGATCTTTGGACTTACCAGTTGGAAGCAGCTTGTTTCCTGGGATTATAAATATGTGAATATTCAAATGTGTGTGTGTGCTTGCTCATTGTATGAGAGGACTTCACTAAGTTCTTGCTATCTGTGCTCTGAAAACTGCCCATAATAGTTTTCAATTAAATAAGAATCTAATTTCCACTTCTGATTTGCATATCTTTCACAGAAATATTACTCTCTACATCCAGATTTATAGAATATAAACTCTATGTGACTTCATATATGATTTATTGAATGTAAATGTCCCAGTGAACTATAATCTACTATGTTCTGGTCATAACTTAAACAGGAAGGCACAACACCCAAAGCAAAATGAGAAAGATAATGTGACTATTCTTGAACCAAAAGACTATGTGCAGTTTGGTGAACCATTAGGTTGCCGATAACATTCTTAGCCCTGGCTGCTTGTGACACCTTCTTTTAGAGCTCAGCTCCACTTTGAATCACAGAGGCGAAGACAAGGGAGTAGAAGTTTACTTTTTCAGATGTTGTGCCCCATGTTCCCTCAAAAATATTAGACTCACCACAGCTTGACTGAACATTCATCAGCCAAAATGGAGTTATTTTCTGTGGGTGTGCTCTATCCCCTTGCAAATTCAAAGGAATCTGCCTTTGCCAATTCACTTTTAATGCCAAATAAACCAATCTGAACCATCTCAAATTTGCCAAGAGGACGCTGCACAAACAGAAGGGTATGAGAGCTCGACTGACCAAGATTCTATTGTCTGAGCTGACCTGCTAATGGGACATGCCCATGGATATCTAGGACATGTCTATGTTAATTACTAAGAAAATAAATACAAGAATTTGTCAAGTTTCATTTCTAAACAATTGTTTTGGGACTGCATCTTTTGATCTGGGTTTTTGAAGTGGTTTCTTTTATTTTTATATCTGGGTAGGTATTTTTCCCATTCTAACAAATTTTATCTAGAATCATTGCCTTTCATTACTCCCTGCACAGCATTTCCTCCCCCTCCTCCTCCTTTCTTGAGTTGATTAACTGTTACAAAGCATTCTTGTGATATTTAGTAAATAACAATGCAAACATGTTTATATAACAGTTTAACGTGCTAATTATGTTTTTTTGCTAGAGTTGAATACATTCTGTCCTAGAATCTGGTAGTCTTCAAGTCTTGGCTCTTTGATGTGAAGGGTGCTCTCGAAAACACATTCGTTTTTCATTTTGCGTTGATGAGGGCTGCTGTTTACACTTTGTGTCACTTTTCCACAAGTCAGCCGCATGCTAACTGCCCTGGGGAATGCAATCGTCCTGCATCGCAGCAACATGAGCCTCCACGCCTACAGTGACTGTGACTATGAACAGTTGCTGTAATAAGGATCCACATTTTCCTCGACTCCGCATGTGTGGGACCAGGGGAAAGCTTATCATCCAAGTTTGGCCAAGCCATTTGAGAACGTAAATTGGAGACAGTTTCGATTCGTCATTAGGATAAAATTTTCTTGAACAGTAGTGTAGATCACGTTTTCCTATCCATATGACGACTGCCACTTGATCAATCCCATATTCAGCTAAGAATTCCTTGAATTAGAAAGAATGAATAGCTAAAATCTGAGCTAATATGAGGAAAATTCCTAGTGGGTATTTTGACAAATGAGTATTATTTATATACCAGTCAGAGAGAGATTGCACATACATCGACCAAAAAATTTAGACTTGAACTTTTCTCTGAATCCAGTAGCACCTACGTTGGCCAAATCAGGCCCATTGAACAATTGATCCAATCGGATAATTCTGAGGACTCTTGGGAAGAAATTTAGACTGGCAAATTTCGCAAAAATCTCCTTCTTTCCCCCAAACACTGGGTGCATATTAAAAACTCATGCTGAACTCTTCCTAATCTTAATATGAATTAAGTTTAAATTGCATAGACAATATATGTCAGAAAATAAGCTTTATTTGGCAGAAATTAAGCTTCATTTGACAAGATGGTAACGATTAGACATTTAGAAACTAACATGACATTTTTCATTGCCAGTCCAGTCAACAGGAATTTTCTTTTGCATTCATTTCTGTGAAAACACACCAGAAAGCTGGACCTGGATGCGGAGGACAGCCTATTGAATACAATATATTTGTGACACTTTAAGGCTGATCTCTTACTTGACTGCTGCATTCTTCTTTTCTCAGAGCAGGGAGAGCAGCTTGATACATGTTTTTCTCTTCTAGGTTTCTCTTGATGCTTTAAAATAAGCAAAGTTAGAACATGCAACTCTGTCTTAACTCACAAGGAGCTGGATCTACCTATTGACAGCTCAGTTGTTACAGGTTTCATGAAACCACTATTTGAGTGACAATCTTGGTCTGCCCAGTAGTCACCTACCAAACTTCACCGCTGACATAAATAATTATGAGTTATTTCTTTTTCCTCTGGAGCAAAACAAGCAAACAAACAAACAAACAAGCTACCTTTGCTACTTTGGAGCTCCATCGAGTCATCTAGTTCCAATCCTAATGCAATGTAGGGTCTGGTGCATGAAACTGGTCTTAAACTCTTAAGTTTACAACTGGGCTTTGCACTGCACAAAAGAAGATTCAAATGGCCAGTGGCTGTGTCCCTGGTAAAAACATTTGTTTTTGCAAGAACATCCTTCTGGGAGAAAGATTATGGTTCATGAGAAAAGAAAGAGCCAGGAGTCAAATTGTCTTTACTATATTGCTAACTGCTGGGAGTCACGACAAACTTCAGTATATGGAACAAAGCCTTGATATATCATTGTTAAGGATGCGTATTCCTTCTTCTAAGAACTGTCAGTTTCGATAGTTAATCATTTGAGGAGCAAACTCCACGGCTGATAATTAGACTAATCATGGTTGCTGGAGAATAGATCACATTGACAGGCAGTGACAGAAGGCCAGTCCCCATCTAAATTGTCTGTTTTCAATTTGTGTAAATGAGAACACTCCACAGAAATCGTCTAAGAGGAATCTTATGCCCATTAAGTGAGAACTATTTCAGTATCCGAACCTGGGTCTTAGCTGCCATACACTGAAACCCCCCCATCTCACCTCAGTCCATGAAGCCAAGGAAACTCTCCTGGTTTGTATCAATTTTAGTTCTTTTTGCTAAGATTTAAAAATATGCATGTGTAGATGTAAGAATTGACCAAAGTAGAGACAAATCTTGCTGTTAGTTAGTGTTAATGTACTACACATGGACCTGTACCTCCACAGCAAAATGTTAGGACATCTACAAACTGATAAAGACTATGAATGTCTTTTATATTCTACAGCAACATCCCTTGAAGAGAATGCTGTTGGCCTTCAGCAAGGAACATATCCTCAGGACCTGGCAAAGGAAGGTGAGGGAAAAAGTCATTCTAACCCACCACTGATACAGAGGGAAGAGAATGAAGCAATGTGCTTTCTGCTTGGTGTACTTCTCCTTGTCGCTTAGTTCACCTTGATTTACCTATTCATCACTCCTCTGCCACATCCCGGAGCCCTTGACTGGTCTCCAAATCTCATTCCTCTGCTGGGTTCTTGCACAAACTGGCTAGTAACACTTTCCAGATGTTTTATTGTCCTCCAGGTGGTCTGGAAAGTATTTTGCCTAAAATTCCTTTCTCTTGTGGAGGATTCTTTTTCTTCCCAGTTTTTCCCAGTCTAAGTAAATGAACAACCCCACCAGCAGCACTAAACTGCAAGTCTAGAGTTTTCTCCTTGAGTTAAACATTCATCTCTTTTCTCGGTCCCTTAATGGCTGATAACCAAAGCTGAATCTCTTTCTGCTGAAGTTAATTTACTGTTCCTAAGAGACTACTGACATAACATGGTGCCAATATTTGGGTGCTGGTATTGGGAGGTATATTCTTCAAGAGACTATTAGCAAAGAACTACACTGCTCTGCTTTCAGTTAAATAACTTCCCTGCAAAGGTCTGCTTCTTTTTCTAGTTACAGATACACAAGAAAGTAATTTGGCTTGTTCTTAGGGAAGTGGGATATAAAAGTCTTTCTGAAAAATGCTGGACCAGAATTTTACAAGGCAGCCTTAATCCACTAGTCAGTTGGTAATATTGCAAGCCTATAATAGATAAAGCAAGGATAACACCTGACTGACTCGGGGAAGAAAAGAAAGACTGAAGAAACCCATCCCAAATCCAACTGGATGCAACTTTAATGGAGAAGGGAAAGTGATATGAGTTTGTAGATAGTCAAGTGAGATGATCGAATAACTATAAAAATGATGGGTAAAGCATTGGATCCTACATGTATCAGGTTTCAGGTGATCATCTACCTTCCTGTTTCTGATCGCTGTTGCTTCTCTGCATTAGTTTCATCTTGATTTTCCCATGTTCACATTTCCCACATCAGCTGTAGGTTCTCTTGTAACTGACTAACTACCTGCAGAAGACAGTAGGAAGCTCAGCACAGGTGAGAACAAGAACACTGTACCATGAGATTTTGAATGAAAACACTGGGTATTATCCATGCAACAAAAATCCTCGACTGTGGCTTTTCTAGCAGTAACTTTGTTAGTGAAAACCTGGTAGGGATCCTTTCCAGTAAAGGTAGCTTAGTGTTTGGCAAGAAGTATAGCTGGAGTAAGCTGAACTTTAGAGCTTTCTCCTCCACCTCAAAGAAACTGATCTGTTACATTTCAATTTAAGTGGCTTTCAGCTTGTGCATGTGGGGTTATTTTGCATGTATCCTCAGAAAAAAAAAAGCCAATATAGTCTTTGTTAAGTTATTCACAGCTCAGCAAAGTTTATTTAGGAAATAAGCTGGCATTGGGAGATAAAATAGATATTATATAAAAGTAATGTTTTTATAGGTTTGATAGGTTAAGGTCATATGCAAAGCAAGATTTGTAGCGCTAAATGTATTTTATTACACTGTTTAAATATTATCCTAGTCCAGAAATATGTTGTATGTAAGACAGTACCTTCTCTCTAGATAGAGGGCCTCAGAGAAAGGTCTCTTTCTCATATGATTACAAAGTCACAAATTGTCATTGCTTCCTCCTGTCAGTGTCAGTGATCCAGAAATGGCTCTTTCTTGTCTAAGGAGAGTTTATAAAAGGTAGCACTCTTTCAGCATCATGGTCAGGTGAAGTGATCTTCCTTGAGGATTTGATTCAGTCAGATACATAAGAACAAGACAGACTCATTTTCAGAGGAATGACATGGACTTTATTGTGCGATCGGATGGAGAACACAATGTTTTTGTTTTTTCATCCTCTTATGTGATGCTAGGTCAATCAGTCTAATCATAGAATCAGATTTTTGCATGATTTGAGTCAGAAGGGACCTTAAAGCCCATCCATGGGTAGGGACACCTCCCACTGGATCAAGTTTCTCAAAGCCTCATCCAATNATCTGTTACATTTCAATTTAAGTGGCTTTCAGCTTGTGCATGTGGGGTTATTTTGCATGTATCCTCAGAAAAAAAAAAGCCAATATAGTCTTTGTTAAGTTATTCACAGCTCAGCAAAGTTTATTTAGGAAATAAGCTGGCATTGGGAGATAAAATAGATATTATATAAAAGTAATGTTTTTATAGGTTTGATAGGTTAAGGTCATATGCAAAGCAAGATTTGTAGCGCTAAATGTATTTTATTACACTGTTTAAATATTATCCTAGTCCAGAAATATGTTGTATGTAAGACAGTACCTTCTCTCTAGATAGAGGGCCTCAGAGAAAGGTCTCTTTCTCATATGATTACAAAGTCACAAATTGTCATTGCTTCCTCCTGTAAGTGTCAGTGATCCAGAAATGGCTCTTTCTTGTCTAAGGAGAGTTTATAAAGGGTAGCACTCTTTCAGCATCATGGTCAGGTGAAGTGATCTTCCTTGAGGATTTGATTCAGTCAGATACATAAGAACAAGACAGACTCATTTTCAGAGGAATGACATGGACTTTATTGTGCGATCGGATGGAGAACACAATGTTTTTGTTTTTTCATCCTCTTATGTGATGCTAGGTCAATCAGTCTAATCATAGAATCAGATTTTTGCATGATTTGAGTCAGAAGGGACCTTAAAGCCCATCCATGGGTAGGGACACCTCCCACTGGATCAAGTTTCTCAAAGCCTCATCCAATCTGATCTTGAACACCTCCAGGGACGGGTTGTCCAGGGCTTCTCCGAGCAACTTGTGCCTCGCCACCCTCAGACAAAAACATTTCTACCCATTATCTAATCTAAATCTCTCTTCTTTCAGCTTCAAACCATTACCCCTCTCCTATCCCTGCACTCCCTGATCAATAGCCCCTCCCCATCTTTCCTCCAGGCCCCTTTTCAGTACTGGAAAGCTGCTATAAAGTCTCCAAGGAGCCTTCTCAAGGTTAAATAACTCTCTCAGCCAATGCATTCACCCAGTGATGACCTACCACATTACTTCAGGCTGAGGTCATCTCAGGTGCAGATATTCATGGCAAAATTTTTTGTTACCTGTTCCAAGTGGAAACATAAAGCAAAGTGAAGGCAACCAGTGAAAGTTTTGTACCTGAGCCACTGCTTGCATGGTTGGACAGTTAGTTGTACATAGACCTACATATGTTATTCCTGATTCATGGCAATGTGACATTAATTTCCTCCAAAAAGACCAGTATGACATGCAGTATTTGCCCATTTAATTTCTTAGACTAGCATATGTTTAAGATTTTGCGCTCCACCAATCTCATTTGAACATGCAGATATCTTGCCCAAGCGAGTACAGGGCAAATTTCATACTTATTTCTCAAATACTGTTTTTTAAAACTCATAAAAACGGATAGATATATCTTGATTCACATTATCTTGTTTTGAGTTGTGCTTTCACTCCAGACTTAATAACTGTTAGCAGGTTCCTTGTCTTGCAATACTTTGTTTTTTTGAAATAAACTGTACAACCAGGCCTGATAACAATAATAAAAAATAAGAGAAAGAAAATATTGTCAGGGATCCAAACACATGAACTTTATGTCATGAAAAGCTTTTATTCTGGTTCCTATTCTCACTCGTGCACAGATTTATTGGGAAAAAAACCTTTGACATATATTCATTTTCCACTTAGATTATTGTGGTTAAATCAAAAAGAAGTGTCAGGGCTTAAGGAGCTGAAAGCAGCTACACTTTTTCCATTGTGACGGGTCACATGGTTTCCATTTGTTCCATGAAAAACCTCATGGTTTTGTTTATTTTCACTGTCTGGAATGAGATATAATTCCACTCCAGCTGCCAAATCTCCTGTATCACATAGGAAACTCCTGCATTTTGGGCCATCTCCCTCAGTTCAGCTGGGAGGCCTGTTTCACAAGAAAATTTTTTAAATTATTATTTATTGTTTCCAGTGATTTGAAGAGAGTCTTCAAATGACCTTCAGAAAGGTTTAAAACCTTTCTTCAGACAACAGGAGAGTCAGGGATGTCTTTAGTAAGGTTCTGTGCTGTGGTGGAGGAGGGCTGTGTTCAACTCTGGTTCCTATTAGGTGTGGGAGCCAACTCAGGCTGGGTCAAAAGCCTGTTGGAATCCAGAGAAAGATTTCAGTGTGTGAGAATCAGACCCTTCATGACTCCATTAAGCTGTTTGCAGTAGGGAGGACAAGGAAGAGTATTAGTCTTCCACTTTTTTACTGAATATGGGCTTGTATAGATAGAAAAGTTGTGCTATAGGTACAAAATCAAATGTTGTTAAATTATCACACCTCCTGGACTTCAATCTGGTCAGTGGTTGCTCTTTATTTCTGCCATTGTGTGTTTTTAGACCCCTCCATCGCACAGCAAAATGACTTAGCTCAGACCTCTGTGAAGAGAAAACAAGATTATCTCTGTCCAAACAAAAATACCATGTTTAAGATCATATTTGTTTGCTGGTGAGCTCTTCAAAATTTGGATGATGTGAGATAATTTGAGAAAAGTTTATGTTCAGTGAGTAAATACCGATTACTGACTTCTAATTTAGTGGCATCTAACACTCCAGAAGATATTTCAAAGCATGGACATTATTTAAAGTCACAATGACAAAAGCAAGCAAGACAAAAATGCATGTAATTATGTAATTTTATCTAAAGCAGATCATACTGGATGTAGCTGATTTCAATATCTATCTACTTATCAATAAAAAATCCTACTGGTGGATGGAAATTGGTATTTTTGTATTAGATTTACTGGACATGATAGAATAATTTCCTTTAGGCTTAGCTGAATTCAGCTAGAGAATTTGGATTCTATTGAGTAGATGGACCAAGACTCCACTGATCAGATATCCTCATCAAGAGAGATGAGTCTCACCTAGTCCCAAAAGCTGTTATTAAACTGGCATTGACCATGAGAATTCCAAGACGTCATGTGAAAACAATATTAATTTAGGAAAAAATACTGTTCAGGACTAGAGAAATATTTCTTTTCATTAATGTGGAATTGTCACATTTTGACACTGCCACACAAACTAATTATTAAAAGGAAAAAAATATTATTTCAATCAATAAAAATAGTTTACTTTCCTTTTTTTGACACATTATAGCATAATGTTAGTGTTATGTGTATATGACACTTAATGTAAAACTTATAATAACGAAATTACAAAGTCTGAGTGAGAGTTTTGAAAAGATTTATTTCAAGGGGAGTTTTTTCAACTGAAAATCTGCTTAGGACAAATATATAAGAATATTTCCAATATCTCTCCTTTCCTTAATTCAAAGAAAACCTTGTGGTCCTGAAAGTTCATAACTCTACCAAAATCTGTAGTCAAGTCTCACCATGAACTTTCACCAACAAAAAAATTCTCCACTTATATTCTTAATACTGTGTCAGCAAAATAACTGAATGGTAGCATTTACTATTTTCAATTACTGTAATTCAACATAAAGAATAAAATGTCTTCTCATCAGTGAATCATAAAAAAGAACCTGATTGCCTGAAAACTTCTTTATTTTTTCAGTTTCCTTACTTTCAAAATATATTCAAAATACTTTAAGAGTGACGTTGCCTTTTCAACGTAAAATTGAATAGTAATTTTCTTAGCAAAGAGTTGATATTAACCAGATTAGTGGATCTTATTTCTAGAAAAGCTTTTAAGATCACTCTAAGACTTTTTGGTTTGAGCATCACTGAGACCTGGAGAGAAATAAGGCAACTTAAGGCAAGGACTGGGATTGGAAAAGAAAACTGGATGTTGCATTTTCTTCATGTTCCTTTTACAGATGATGGGAAGGTATAAGAGAAATCACGATCTTTCCTCCATAACTGAGCAATTTTGATGCTTATAAAGATGTGTTTATGGAAGAAAGTGTGTGGATGGTCACACTCAGCTTCACTCTCATATTTTGGTGATAAAACTCCATTCAGTTGGAACTCTTCTCTAGGCCGTTGAGAGGCATAGCCAGCTTCATAAATTGATTGATCCCACCCATGTTAGCAACACCCTCAGGCAGAATGAGTCTGCCCTCTTAAGGACTCAGTCTGTCCACATAGCCTGAGAGGAGATCGGATTGCACCTGTTTAATTGCACTGTTTCTTCAGCTTTCAACCAAATAGCTATGTAAGTGATCAATTTTACCCTTCCAGTTGTCAACTGCTTTAAGTTTAAGAGTATAAGAGTTTAGAAGAGCATGTTTGCCTTTAGATCCAGCAGGCATTTCATAGAATCATAGAATCACCAGGTTGGAAGAGACCCACCGGATCATCGAGTCCAACTATTCCCATCAGTCACTAAACCATGTCCCTCAGTACCTCGTCCACCCGTCCCTTAAACCCCTCCAGGGAAGGTGACTCAACCACCTCCCTGGGCAGCCTCTGCCAGTGCCCAAAGACCTTTTCCATGAATTTTTTTTCCTAATGTCCAGCCTAAACCTTCCCTAGTGGAGCTTGAGGCCATTCCCTCTTGTGTTGTCCCCTGTCACTTGGGAGAAGAGGCCACTGGGAGCTCAATAGCACCAGGATTTAATTGGGATATTGTTAAATTGCTGAAATATTCCCTTGAATTCTTTGGCCAACAGAAATTGGGAGTACCCCAAAGCATTTCTATGTGGTTCTGGACTAAATCTACTAGCCAAGAAGTATTCTCAACAAGCAACAAAGATCTAGCCATCCAGTTCTGGAGGATAAGAGATTAAAAACTGTAACAAATGCTAGAATATAGGATCCTGACCCAGTCTGATTCACCAGCATGGATGTGCACAAAAATCTATAGCACTGGTTCTGCTGCAGTCAGGAAAAGATCTTCATCTGTAGTCTCTGAATGTAGCAAATATTGCTTTGGAATTCAATTGTGGGGACTGTTGAGGAAAGCATCTCTTACCTCAGAAAAGTATGTGAGGTTTCCAAATGTACTTCCATTCTGACGCAGATTGAAATAACACCTAGCAAAATCTTTCCGTTAAATAAAAGCAAGATAGGTCAGGATAATCTGTAACACTTCATTTGATGGCATTCATCCTAAATGTGAGAAAACAGGTTTGAACAGAGTTTATTAGTTCTTAAGTGGCTGCACTAACCATTCCTTATTTCAATTCTTTTCTCCCTACACACCTCTGTATCACCAAATACATGAATCAATAATTTTCTCTGAGGTCTTTCAGTTTGAGTGTAACACCACATTTTGACATATTTTATCACAATTTCTCATTAAACTCTAGCACTAGGTATAAAATCTTCTATCATGAGTAATCCATAATTTAAAACAAGGTTTTCATTGAACTTTAGACGTGTTTACACTTTTGTATATTTACTTGTTTACATATTCTTGTCTTGGTCAGGGAGAAAAATTTGGTAACACCACAAGATTTAGCAATTACTAGAAGCCAGATTTCCGTTCTGTCTCTATTTGTCTTCTTTGAAACTCCTAATAAGATTGATTATGAACTTGGAAATTTAATTTTTTTGTTTTGTTTGGGTCTTTTTTCCCTTTCAGTCTGGATCTCAGTTTAATATTCAGGCAACAGGAAAAACCACTCAGGAAATACTTAGCAATTTCCAGCTAAACATCAAAGGAAACGAATATATTTCTTTAAAACTTTTTCAGGGGCTTAAGCATTGGTGAAAGCAATTGCTCATCTTTTATAATGGAAAAAAAAAGACTTGTTTGTTTGTTTGTTTTCCCCACAATCTTCTCATCTGTATTTGTAGAAGAGCTCCTAACAGAAAAGTTAAACCTAGTACCTTTGTTCCTTAGTTGTGAAAATTAGAAGGTGCATCTTTGTTTTTATGAACTCCAGAGGCACTAAACTCACTTCATGGAATTTGAATCTCTTTTTCAGCATTGTAGCCCAGGCCCGAGACTTTGCTCATTTATCCCACTCTATCCCCTTCCCACAACTTCATTACATACAACCTGGAGCAATGGATGTTAATATATTTACTTTAATTTGAACTATTTTTTTATCATTATTTGCTGGGTTGATCATGAGCAACATCACTTTGGGATATAGTTTAGTAAACACTGGGCTAACAATTGACGTGGATGATCACAGAGTCTTCTTCCAAGCTTAATGATTCTATGATCAAGCTGCATCTCCTTCCTCAAGGAATTCTTGCTGCATTTTTCATTCTGCTTTCTCTCTGTATTACTGCTAAAAGGAATCCTTCCTGCAGTCTTTTCCCATAACAAAGGAATGAGAGTTGCTTCTGAAAACCACTACTGCCAGCTGTTTACCCACAGCCCGAATCAGAAGGAGCTGGAAGATCAGGTCTTATGAATTGGCGATGAGTGCTACTTGGCAATCATCCTCATTAGATTCCAGAGTCTGTGGCTTCATGTATATCACATATACATCCACACACAGACACATACTTCCCTCCCACATGTATACACATGTGCAGATAAGCAGAAACATGTTCACACGCTGCAGTGATAGTCCAGACCCGTCCACGTCCCAACACACTTTCAACCTATGAATAACCTTAATGCATGCTCTGAGGATGACATAATTTTATCTTTGTTCTCCAACACTCCCCCAGAAAAAAGCGTATCAGTATAGCTGAAGAGAAGTTTGGAGGCACAAGAAGTTAGAAAGATGCAAATTCCTGGACAGAACATAATCCCACTATGCATCAAGCAGGAAAGAGGATTATGGAAATTATCACCTCCAAAATAGTCTCAGAGTTACTGTATTTCTCTGGATATGATATGATATGATATGATATGATATGATATGATATGATATGATGCGATGCGATACGCTAATCTGCAGTAGGACTCAGCGCATACAGCTCATAGAGCAATAGGCTGACTGGAACAGCTATGGCAATCAATGCAATGAGAGCATTTTCTAGTGTGCCACTAGCTCCCCTTCACCATGTTTTATTACTTTAATAGTGGAATTTATATCATCAGTCGTGTCAATGAAAGTGTAGCAGTAAAGGAATAGAAAAGAATCATAGAATATTTTGGATTGGAAGGGATCACCGAGGTCATCCAGTCCAACCCCCCTGCAATGGGGAGGGAGATCTTCAACAAGATCAGGTTGCTCAGAGCCCTGTCCAACCTGATCTTGAATGTTCCCAGGGATGGGCTACCTAATACTTCTCTGGGCACCCTGTGCCAGTCTTTCACCACCAGTAAAAAATATTTCTTCCTCATATCTAGTCTATATTTCTCAGTCCTCTTAGTCACACAGGTGTATCTACTGGAGGACATTTTGGTGTGCTTTATCCTTTGTTATCCTTGTCTTGTAACCACATACATGGAGTCTCAAAGAGCTCACTCAGTGGGGCTCCTAGGAAGGAGGTCTTTTTGAAATGGCTAGAATTATAGGGTTCAAAGATGGTTATCCAGAGTCCTGATAGCATAACTGCTGCACAGACCTCCAAAAGTGGTTTCTCTGTGTGTGAATGAAAGGTGGGTTGGGCATGATTTCTTATCTCATTGCTCTTCACAACTACATGAGGAGAGGTTGTAGAGAGGAGGGAGCTGGCCTCTTCCCCNCAGTTAAGCTTTCAGCCTCAAGTCCTTTGTTTTCCTGTTAGGAACAAAGTTTCTCTTTTACCAGTCTCAAATGAGATCTCCATGGCAAGGGCTGACTCTTGCTTCATGCATGTCTACAGATTACATAATGCATTGGAGTTAAAGTCTTGCTGAGACACATATATGCTACCTTTAAAATAAAAAGTCTCCATATTCACAATGTTGACATTGATGGAAGCTGATGGACCACAGCAGGAGCTCCAGTAGGAACTTAAACACTTTTAAGATCTGGCCCAATAGCTCACAGCCTGCGAGTACACAGTTTGATAAGCATGTTGCTATTGGGAATAAAGAACAACTACAGCACATGGCTTGTTTATTTTTTCCATCATACCCCTTACAAGATGTCTTCTGGTGTTATTTTCAAATGGTTCCCATACTGGGGCTTCTACACTATTGGCATTTACTCCAGGATTTCAAAGACTGACCGAGGGACTTCCGCATCCTCTTGGTCTTCCACCTGCCATCTGGCTCTAGTAACTGGTGGTGGTTTTTTTTCTATCAGGCTATCTCGCCTGATAACAAGTTAAATTATATCAGCTTGTCTCAGAGCCAACCTTCCTGCTCTCTTTGTGGTGACAATCTAAATTATAACTAATACTTAACAGCTAACAGCCTCCCAAAAGTGAAAGCGAAAGATTGATTACTTGAAGAAAAGGCATCCTAGAGGAAATATATTCTAAGAAATAAATGCCAGTGTTTGCAAGAACCAAAGCGCTTGTTTACTTATCAGTCACCTAGTGATCACCTGTGTTGACATGGCAGGAATTCTTTTTCATTGACACCCCTGCAACTCCCCGAAAAGGGAATTAAGCCACTCTTTTGTCTTTTTATAGCACTTTGTTCTGACAACAACCCACTCTGACAAAGCACAAAAAAGGGATAGACTGCTGAGAGCTAATGCCTTTCCCCTCCCTCTTCCAACTGTCTTCTTATCTGGGAAGTCATAGTATTGCTTCCCTGTTTATTCTTCCCAGAGCTCTACTGCATCAACTCATTTGTGCAGGTAACGTTTATGACCCCAGTAAACAATAGGCTTCTGTCACTTCCCAGAACACCACGTAATTTTTTCTGAAGTAATGGTGACACAGCAGCTAACATCCTACTGTGTCCACCCTTCCCACCAATGAACTGCTCCCGCACTGGGTGGCTGTTGCTCCAGCAATTTGGTTTTCATTGTTTGCCTGTCCAAATATCAGCCCCTTGCTCCATGTTAAATAAGTTATCTCTCTGCTTTCTGGTAACCTCTCCTCAAATGTTTGTAGACTGTTACTAGGTTCCCCATGCTTTGGTTTCAGAGCCAAGCCATTCATCTTCGCACATGACTCATAGGCTATTTTCTTCAGCCAATTAATCCTGAATATTTTTTTTTTTCCCTAACATACCACCTCTGGCTCTTCTGTGTCTTTCTGGTAATGAGGTGCCCAGAAGTGAGTGCAGCATTCCAGGTGCACTCTGCCCAGGCCCATCGAGTGAATGAATCATAGAATAAACAGGTTGGAAGAGACCCACCAGATCATCAAGACCAACCATTCCTATCAAACACTAAACCATGCCCCTCAGCACTTCATCCACCTATCCCTTAAACACTTCCAGGGAAGATGACTCAACCACAACTTCCAGTGCCCAATGACGCTTGCTGTGAAAAATAAACTCACCTTTCTGCTCCCTGTTATCACTTCTCTGGGTCTGCAGCCCAGCCTCATAATGATGGTTCAGCTTCTGCTGCACCCTGCACTACCACAGTTCCGCTTGCTGTCCATCATCACCCTGGTGTGTTTGTCAGCGTAACTGCTTCTACCTGCCACTGGAGTCATTTGTTTCATTCTATTTCCATGCCCAAAGGAGCTGTATAAACCACCTTTTCCAACTCTGCTTTCATATGGTTGACCACCTGTATGTCCAACTTTTCTTCAGTGCTCTGTGTTACTGTCTCATCCTTACAGGGTTTTGCTAATCCTGTTGGCTCCCCTACTCTGATCGTGATAATATCTTCCCAGACCACAGAAGTCATACCCTATTCTATTTAATATCATCACAGTCATTCCTTGCAACCACCTAGGGAGAAACAGAGGAAAGTCCAAGCAAAGCCCTTTATCCCAAATCTGACCTCCTCTAGTTATGTTCTCTCAACATGAATTATGACAGCGAATACTCCTTTGAAGGCTGGTGCTCTTTTCCGGAGCAGAACTGCTCTGCTAAAGAAGAAGCTCTGTCTCTTTCTGTGCAGGAGGGTTAATCATCTGTGGCAGCAGCATCAGGATCTGACCACAAGGCTGTACATTTTGAATAGATACAGCCTTGTGGATTGAGTGGAGGCTGAGGGGAGACCTCATTGCTCTCTACAACTACCTGAAAGGAGGTTGTGGAGAGGAGGGTGATGGCCTCTTCTCCCAAGGGACAGGAGACAGGACAAGAGGGAATGGCCTCAAGCTCCACCAGGGGAAGTTCAGGCTCAACATTAGGAAAAAAATTCACAGGAAGGGTCATTGGGTACTGGAACAGGCTGCCCAGGGAGGTGGTTGATTCACCTTCCCTGGAGGTGTTTAAGGCATGGGTGGACGAGGTGCTGAGGGACATGGTTTAGTGTTTGATAGGAATCGTTGGACTCGATGATCCGGTGGGTCTCTTCCAGCCTGGTGATTCTATGATTCTACAATTCAGTCACCGGAACAGGATCACATTAGTGTTGCATTATTAACAAGGTTTCTTGGCATAGTTTTGCTCCAGAATCACCAGAATTCTCCAAAATGAAGGTAAACACAGCCCAGAGACACGCTCAGATGACAGGCAGTGTCCTGCCCTGAATGTAGTAATACAGGCATGGGTCACACCAGCCACTGTGCTCATTCAATTTACAACAATGGATGTTATCAATGTCTTCCCTTAGGCTTTCAACAGAGAAGTTGCTGCCTGTTTCATGTACACTCACTCAACTCAACTGATGCAATTCATTGTCTGAGAATCTGTGGAGAAAAAACAGCAAATTCTGCCCTGATTTACTTTATCTGTTTATTCCAGCTGAGAGAGTCACAGCCGGGAAACAGTGGAGAAAGCATCTCGCACACGCTTCCTCTGTGCTATGACGTGCAGAGTAACTGCTAACGGAGCAAAGACAAGGGTGAGGACAGCCAGAGGCCTGGGAAAGGCAAGAGAACAAAACCAGGAAGCGGACATGCCCTCACCAGGTTTTCTCCTCCTTAATAAAATTGTCCAATAAAAAGTCACACCCATCTTCCAAACTGCAGACCACATTTCATTTTTGCCTTAGTGCTTTTATTTCTTTTCCTTTCACCCTATGAATTTTGCAGAAGGTATGAAAACCTTAGCAGAAAGCCAAATCCCTAGGAAGCATTTAACTACCTATAACTGTTTCTCACAGGTCATATGATGTAAATCAGCTGATAGTTTTCTGCTCTTCCCCTCAGCCATCTTCCCCTGAAACACACTGTTAGCTGTCTTTAACGGGAGTGTTTATAGAGGATAATACCATTCCAAGTACTTCCTGCAACCATATGTTCTTCATTTGGAACTATCGCATTGAAACATTGCCTCATGTGGCATTTCCAAATAAAAACCTCATGATCCTGACTCTGAAATGCTGCCTAAAGTTCTACCCATGTTGTATTTGGGGGGAAAGGAATTGATATATTTTTTAAATTTTGGGTTTTTTT
>WAAB01024230.1:7411-19309 GCA_013389865.1 Piaya cayana
CCCCCAGGTCCTTCTCCTCCAGGCACTTTCCAGCCAGGCTTCTCCTAATCTGTAGCTGCTCAGGGTTGTTGTGCCCCAAGTGCAGGACCAGCCATTTGACCTCATGACCAACGCCAGAGGGAGGGAGGAGG
The DNA here is from genome assembly GCA_013389865.1 of Piaya cayana. Classification (NCBI taxonomy): domain Eukaryota; kingdom Metazoa; phylum Chordata; class Aves; order Cuculiformes; family Coccyzidae; genus Piaya; species Piaya cayana. Next base: position 7,543 of record WAAB01024230.1, read on the forward strand.
ATCTCTGCCTGTGGTCCCTGTGACATTTCGGAGCTCTGTGTGTCCACCCTGGGCTGGTGCTCTTTGAGTTGACGGCCTTCAGCCATCACATCGCCTGCCTGGGTCACTAGTCCAGTCGGGGAACTTCCAGCCTCTAACTCGGCCTCTTTGTTTATTCATTTCATTCCTCCTATTTATTTTTTCTTGCATATACAACTGGGGCTCCCCCTCCACTTGACCTGCTCAACCTGGTGTTTGGAATGAGGAATGTCTGCTCCTAAGTGCCAGTGAGATGGTGATGAGGTAGAAGGGAAGAAAGGTTTTAACATGCTCTTTCTCTACAAAAGTAAACATCCTCTGGCTGTAGGAAGAGTAAACTTCCCCTGGAAATGCACATGTTTATATGAACAATCTCTTTCTTCTGGCACTTCCAGACACTGGGCTGAGAGATTTGTTTGCCATCACTGGAAAAAAAAAAAAAAAGAGGCTTTTTAGTAAGTGGTGCAAATGCACGAGATAAGTCCGAGCATGATTTGTTTTCTTTTTTGGAAAGACATCCTCCCCAGATCTATTGCTTCGAATCTGAAAAGGATTTCCTCCTCTGGCTCGGGGCGTTGCTCTGTGTCTCGCTCAGCTCCCCTGCCCGTTTGAACGTCCATCCGAATGAACAGACGGAGGAAACGAGCATTTCCCTGATAACCGCCCGCGTCTCATTCTGCTGGTGCTTGGGGAGCTTCACTGGAAATCCTCCACCAGCAGAACTTCCCCTGTATCTATAAACTACCAGGGCACTTTTTTTACCAAGGAGAGAAAATATCAACCATGCTAAACGGGATGTGTCATCTCCTGATGTGGTGACCTCCTCTGAATAGGAGCCCTGTATCAAAACCAGTGTGGGCAGCAGGTTGAGGGAGGTTATTCTGCCTCACGAGTGTAACGACGGGGTGTTTGCAAGTTGGATATTTGCAAGTTGGATATTTATATTTACAACTGGACCCACTCTGAATCTCCCTCTTTGCGAGGGAAAACAGGGGAATGCGGGTATCAAATGTTGGGAGCTGAGGCTGCCACCAAGGCTGGAGGCCACAAATTGCCTGGACTAACCTTAGTGTGACCCGAATTTGTTCCACACTGAGGTTGAACTTGAAAAGGGATCATCTTGCATCAGAACTACACCAGAGCTCTGCTTGACTGAGGTCCACCTGATCCAGGTCTTGGATGGAGACATCTGTGAAGAGAAAGAGGAGATAGAGCACTCCCCCTTGATCTCTGGGCCCCTCAGCACAAGAGGGATGTTGAGGCTCTGGAGCGAGTGCAGAGAAGAGCAATGAAGCTGGGGAAGGGGCTGGAGAACAAGAGGAGAGGCTGAGAGAGCTGGGGGTGTTTATGGTGTAGAAGAGGAGGCTGAGGGGAGACCTCATTGCTCTCTGCAACTACCTGAGAGGAGGTTGTGGAGACGAGGGAGCTGGGCTCTTCTGCCAAGGGACAGGGGACAGGACGAGAGGGAATGGCCTCAAGCTCCACCAGGGGAGGTTTAGGCTTGACATTAAGAAGAAATTCTTCCCAGAAAGGGTGACTGGGCAGTGTGAGAGGCTGCCCAGGGAGGGGGTTGATTCACCTTCCCTGGAGGGGTTTAAGGGACGGGTGGATGAGGTGCTGAGGGACATGGGTTAGAGATTGGTGGGAATGATTGGACTCGATGACCCGGTGGGTCTCTTCCAACCTGGTGATTCTATGATTCTATGAAAGACATTGGGCTCAGCAAGCTGGAAGCTCTCCGAATCCCAGCTCTTGGCTGCAGTGGTCTTCACACATGCGTATTGCTCTCCAACACGGTCTTCCAGGCGCTTGAATCCAGGTCTGCGTGCCAGATGTCCTAGGTGGCAGGTAAGGAGACAGGTTCCCATCAGAACTGTAGCACATTCTGTGATTTTTATAGGGCGCCTCTATTTTGGTAAATCCTTATTTTTCCATCTGGAAAGTGTTCTCCTAGAAAATCCGAGGAGTCAACATTCATGTTTAAACATAGTGCCATGCCTAATGGGCTACTTACCCCTCTAAATTCCTCATTTATTGTTTTTTAAATATATGGGGTCATACGTTTTAACCCTCGTGGTTATGAAGTACGTCTCGCAAAAAGGTTTATGGCATCGTGTGTTGCCTGTGAGTTATGAGCCTCTGTTCCTGTCTGGCAGCGAATGAAAGAGGCCAGCATCTGGCTGCACGTAGCGCCAGATATCGCAAAACTTCCCACTTTGAGGAGATGGGATGGATGTTGTGGTAAAGCATCTCTTCTGACATATAAGTCAGGACAGTTGGAGGTGCTTTCTATAACAATTAAGAGAGCTTAAGCAAACCTCCCGTCTGGAAGCTTGAGATCAGTCTCTGGGATAGCAGGAATGCCTAAAATCCTGCTTTCTTTCACCCTGTGTATTAGGAGCAAAACCACAACTTGGTTCTGGAGAAAGGGAGGTGAGTAGTTCCCAGGATTTCAGGATCAGTAGAGAAAATCTTCTTGCAAAGTCTCATCAGGGTTTTTGTTATCCACATTCGAAGCCCATAGAATCATAGAATCACCAGGTTGGAAGAGACCCACCAGATCATTGAGTCCAACCATTCCCCTCAATCACTAAATCATGCCCCTCAGCACCTCATCCACCTGCATCTTAAACCCCTCCAAGGAAGCCGAGTCGACCACCTCCCTGGGCAGCCCATTCCACTTCCTAAGCTTGAAGAAGATGATCCAAAGCATTTGGTGAAGAACGGTATTAAAAATAGACATTAATATATGTGGCGTATTGGTAATTCCCTAAATATTTCTTATCATGAGTTATTGGGTGAGATAGAATCTGTGCGCGAGGTCTCTCTGTCCAGGCTTCACATCACCGGTCTGGTGCTTCAGGGGTAAAATTGCGACTGTGGAGCAGCCGTGGGTAGAGACAATAAGATGAACTCGTAATCGCTGGAGTGGCTGCATTTTGCCTTGTCATGTGTCGAGAGCTAAACCTATTACCTTGGAGAGCATCCTTATTGTCGAGAGCAAAACGCTCCTGCTGACAAATCTGGTTAGGTGCTATTACAAAGGTCTGTCGCCAAACGCTTTGCTAATGCATTTTTGGCCTCCTTCCACGGCACAGCATGATTTATTCTTTAGGAAAGAATAAGAAATTTCTAGAACGTGTTCCTGGTCGGTTTAATATTTGCTTTTACCAGTTTAGGAAAAAACAACCCACCTACCAATTTGGCACTGAGAGATTCCTTTCCGTGTGTGGAAATGACTAAAACAAATGACTAAAGACGATGTTTTGCATTTGTCAACCTCCTCCCTTCTGGAGTGAACCTGAAATGTTCTTTGCGTTCTTACAGGAACTTCAGAAGGAAACATCAGATCTCCTCCTCAAAAGTCTTGGTATAGAATCATAGAATCATAGAACAACCAGGCTGGAAGAGAACCACCGGATCAGCGAGTCCAACCATTCCTATCAAACGCTAACCCATGTCCCTCAGCACCTCATCCAGCTGCACCTTAAACGCCTCCAGGGAAGGCGAGTCAATCACCTCCCTGAGCAGCCTGTTCCAGTGCCTAACGACCCTTTCCATGAAGAATGACCCTTTCAGTGAAGAGATGAGACACTCAAGATGATCAGAGGGAGACTAAAGTTAGCTGCAGTGCCCTGGAGGTGGTCAAAGGCACATTTGATGGGGCTTGGAGCAACCTGCTCCACTGGGAAGTGTCCCTGCGCTTGGCAGGGGGTGGAACTGGATAGGCTTCAAGGTTCCTTCCAACCCAAACCATTCTGTGCTGATGATTCTGATCAGGAGAAATGGATCTAGTGGGGATAAACTGCTGTGCTACTTTGGAATCATCATTACTGCTGCCTGCTACTAATCCCCCACTGAATCTTTAGTTGCATCTCCAATTACTTCCCAAACAGGTTAAGACCACTGTCCATGCAGAACTTTGACAGCCACAGCTTTGACTGGACTATCCTTCAGCTGGAATTGAATTAATATTTGTTCCAGACCTGTAGACAAGACCCAGAGCTGCAGCGACGTGCATATGGTTTTCTTGAACATATAGTTTTGTTTAAGCTCCACGGAGCAGGCCCAACACTCTCTGCTATCTTCCAAGCTATCTTTAGCTTCCTTTTGACAGCAAAAATAAATCAGCGGCTGGAGCGTCTAACAAAAGGCATCATCAAGAGTATCTCTACGTACTCGAATATTCAAACTTGCAGCTTTATTCATCTCCCCACAGCGGTTCCACAGTTGCTCATCACCAACTATGGCGATAAGCTATATGAGCTATGAGCTCATTGAAGGCTTCTCGGTAGACAGACAAAGAAGCCCCGTGAGGTCATGGTAAGAGCATCATTTCATCATGCTGAAACTCATCTGCAGCATCCCCTGGGATCAAATCCAACTCTGATCGACCTATAGTGTGATGTATAGCTTGAGAGAGGGGAGGAGGGAGGCTCGTGGTGCCATTTGCTGTCCTTCACCCATCCTTTCTGCCTTAAATATATGATTTTTAGAGTGAATTAGTCTGAGAGGAGAATGCTTAGGGGCCAAATATTCATTTGGGTGAATCAGTTTGTTGTGGAAAACCAGCAGAAGGGCTGAATCTCTTGTAAATCTTTATTTTTTTTTTTCTGTTGTGTTCACTTTTTCCACAGGAAGAGGCTTTTTGAGCAAGCTGCCTTCAGCTGGTGGGTCATAGAATCATAGAATCGTAGAATCATAGAATCACCAGGTTGGAAGAGACCCACCGGATCATCGAGTCCAACCATTCCTATCAAAGTCATGCCAATCTGTCCCTCCGGCTGTACCTATTTCACACGTCTGTGCTATTCCTTGGAGAGTTTTTTTGGGAGTGAAGGGACTTGTGGAGAAAATGGAATTTCTTTTAGCGTGGGCACAAGGGGATGACACGATGGAGCTGACAAAGCAAATATATTTTGAAAGGTCGCTGAGGTAGGGTGGCTGCAGTGCACGCACAGCTCTTTTGTACCACGTTATTGCCTGGCAGCCTCGCTTGGAGCTTGCCAGTCCCTCCGGTCTTTCCGATGATGTAGGGAAAGTGTTTGTAGATCATGCAGGGCAGGACGGTCACCCCCATCAGCAAGAGGTGCAGAGGAAATGAAAGCGCAGCTCCCCGGAGCCCCTCATGAATATTTATCGTGGCCGCGCTAAACATTTCTGTCGAGCTGCCCAGCCCTTAGGGCTCTGGAGCTGATTTTGCTGCTGATGTTTACGTTAGGAAACGCGTGCCAGGAACCATCCCAAACCGCAGATGAAATGTTCCGGTGCGCAGCAGCGACAGGGGACGGGGACAGGCAGCTCAGCAAAGACCGCGTGACCATCACTACGCGATAGCTGCTGCCCCTAATGAGCTTGGCCAACAGCTCTGGGGTGGAGATGGGAGGTCAGAGTTGATCGTAGATAGACCCGGTCACCCCTAAAAGACCCCCAAGGTGCGGGTAGAGGGAGCAGAACCGATTTGAACAGGCCGAGGACCTGGTTTGGCTGACTGTGAGCTCTTGGGGAGGGTTAATGTGCCGCTCTCCCTCCCAGGTAAGCCCACGCGCTCCTTCCGCTTGGCTGCGCATCAATGTCGGGGAGTTTAAATACTTGCTCAGTATTTAAACTGAGCACATCAGCCCTCAGCAGCAATAAAACTCAGCGATGTGTGCTTGTGCCCAGCCTGCAGATTCCTTGGGTGGAAGAAAAGTGGGTTAGGCTCCGTCTACTGCCTCTGTCCACTTTGCTGACCTTTTGCCTCGTCTCCCGCGTGGCCCGCGGGTGGAGGAAGGAGGATTAAAGGTTGAGAAGCCTCTCTTGAAGGAGTTCGGATGCCTAAATGTTTAAAATGTTTCTTTTCCCCGGTAATTCCAATATATATTAAAACTAAAACCCTTCTGAGAGGTAATAAAACAGAGCAGCGGAGGAGATCATTGGGAAGATTAGGAAGAAGAGACTTAAGAGCTTACTCTCGACGCTTTTCGGGTTTATACTTTGTTCCTGTTTTACCCTGACAATCTCTTCTAGCGTTTCTCACTGTGATTTTTATTGTGTTTTTATGGAACGCAGACGGCGTTGCAAACTACCAGGCAAAAGCTTGTTGTCGTTTAGCGGGAGGTGGGGGGGGAAAGAACATTCCTTTGCACATTTTTTTGGTGTTCCTGTTATGGATCAAATTTAGAAAGTAACAAGAAGTAGCATCCAGTTTTCATTAATGCTCTGGGATTTCGCGGCGCATGTGTTTTCGTTTCCAAGCGTTTACGTGACAGGCGAAGGAGAGGATGAAATTCCTCCTTCCCAGCCATCGGTGGAGAATGTGTCTTATCGTAACCGGTAGCATCTCTGGGTGTTGGTGTCCGGCACGAGCCCGTAGCCTGCTTTTTATCTTTAATTTAGCTCAAAAACTAGCAGGAATGGGGAACCACGGTGACGGTTTCTTAGGACAAAGGGCTGCAGTGTGATTGCTTCCCGTATGTGAACGTTCCTCTTGACACCGCCTGGCTCCCGGCCTGTATTAATTTGCTCAGAAAAAAAGGGATGATATTCACATTCTTGGAGGAGTTGTGTGTTCCATCTGGATACCACAAACCTGATAACCCCGTCCAAATAACTCCCTTGCTCAGCCAGTGATTTTGATGCGTCTTGTCAGCTAAATACCTACGCGAGCTCCCGAGGCAAGAGCTGAGCGCGAGGGCGTCTCGTGCCCGTCGCCGTGTCCTCGAAGCTGGAGGAGCACCCTTGGGAGATGGTCCCATCAAGCGTTTGCCGCCTGATTAGATCTCAGCAACATCTAACGCTGTTCGGGGTAGGTGTCAAGCCAGTAAGTCTGTAAAATTACCACGGAATTTGTCAGCTCAGGTGTGAACGGGTCTCGAAACTCTGGATCTGTGCTGGCAGGAGGATGGAGCAGGTGATGTTCAAAGTCTTCCCTCTCTCTCTCTCTTAAATCCAATGTTTCTATGGAAACAGATACTGAACAGGAATTGTTCTTTCCTACCTTTTTCTCTTTCATTGGTGGGAAAAAAGTGAAACCGAAATGAAAGCCAAGAGCGCCCTGGAGTAGATGTTTCAGTGGGAGCAGGACCGGGTCCTTGCTGCTCACCCTCCTCTTTGCTTTCAAATTGAAGGACATGGAAATCCAAACTCTAAAATTTGGGGTTCTGTCTGGAACAGAAGCTCAGGGGGGCTCTGTGCACCGTACCTTTACAGAAATGAAATGGTCACTGAGATTCAAGAGAATCTGGATGAAAACAGCTTAGGGACATAGGGGCAGGCCAGTGCTTGCTGCTGAGATGAAAGCCAGCTGCTTTCTGCCAGCAGGAGACATTTGGGTCTTCATGATGATCCTCCTGCACAAGAAATAAGGGACGAACAAGGTACGGGTCAAAGCTGGAAGGAGAAATGCCTCTGCAGGTGCCAGCAAAGCAATTTCTTGGTAATAAGACTTCTAGGAATGCTTTTTCCTTTGATGATGCACTTGGAAGACTGGACGTTGTGCATCTGCCTAGCTGGAGAAGGACATGGAGCTCGTGCCTGCGGGGTGGAGGCTGCAGGAGTCAGTGTCCCCATGGATTTAGTGCTTTTGAGGGATTTTTAACACTAACAGCTGGTTGCTTGGTGCCACAGCAGTGACAGGTTGCACTGGGGTCCAAGTGTTCTTGTCTTCATTGCCGGTTGTGTCCACTAATGGACAACACCCTTGTTTCATAGAATCATAGAATCATCACAGAATCACCAGGTTGGAGGAGACCCACCGGATCATCGAGTCCAACCATCCCCATCAAACACTAACCCATGTCCCTCAGCACCTCGTCCACCCAGCCCTTAAACCCCTCCAGGGAAGGTGACTCAACCCCCTCCCTGGGCAGCCTCTGACACTGCCCAATCACCCTTTCTGGGAAAAATTATTTCCTAATGTCCAGCCTGACCCTCCCCTGGTGAAGCTTGATTCATACCAGTCTCACTGAGAAAGGTGGCGATTCCTTCAGGAGCACCTATCCCATCACCTCTTGGAAATGCAGAAAGGGATAAACCCAGTTTTTTAGTCAAACTGTGATGCCCTCTGGAAAAATATAGAGAAGGGACAGGAAAAGGAGAGCGGGGTGGTGAGCAGACGAAGGGCAGGTTCTGTGCTGAATCCCAAATCGATTGCACCACAGAGTCTCTCACAGGTTGTCTTGTGAATAAATAATTTCTTAGAAGATCACTCATTTCTGTGGCTTTCGGAGGCAAAGAGCAGATGAGAGCAAAGAGCATCTGGTCCTGATCTGTTTGATGATTTTGAGGCTTTCCCAAATTCCCCTGCCCATAGGAATGTGCCTGTGGGTCACCGTTTAGCCCCAACCCAGCTAATTATGGCAGCTAAGCCCATCAAATTGTTCTCCCAATTCCCTTTCTCCCCACCTGCAGGGAAATGAAAATGAGAAGAAGAAAACTCGCAGGTTGAAAACTAAAATCACTTGCTGTCTCTGGTCCAATACTCTCAAATGAAACAGAGGCATCACTAGAAAAATCTACTCTTCTTGTTCACCCAGAAGAGATAGAGTTAATGTTTTTCTTTTTTATTAGGGCTTGCCTTCCTGTAAGTTTTGGTATTTAAAATTAATGAAGAAAATGAGAAAAAAAAATGTGGATCACATTACTCCTCCTCAGCTGTTTTGCTTTTTCTGGCAAATTACATCTTGCAGAGTTCTGGCATTTTATTTCTCTCTTTTTTTTTTTTTCTTTTCAAGCATTGACATCTCTCATCGTGCTCTCTATAACTCTTTCTTGGGAATTACACAATGAGTGGATGGCCGCTTACTCCCGGTCCTGCTCCCTGGGGCATCCTTTGACAAGCTGCTCTCCACCTCTTTCATCCCTCCTCCAACCTGTGGGCGTCTGACTCAAAGGGTTTTGGAGGCTTATTCTGGCATTTTCTCATGTAACGTACCATTAATTAACTTGTGACTCAACGTGTTCGTGTTAGAGAAGAGATAATTTACAGTTTTACTTTTGCTTTGCTTGTTTCTCTGCGCAGCGTGGATGGGTGATAAAATTCCTTCAAAGCTGGTAATACTGGTAGGTTGGATGAGGCTGTAGATGCTCCATCCCTGAAACAGAATCACAAAGCAGTTTCAGTTGGAAAAGGACTTTAAGATCATAGAGTCCAACCATCAATCCAACTCTAGACCACGTCCCCAGGTACAACATCTACTTGTCTTCTAAACACCTTCACGGATGGTGACTCAACCACCCCCCTAGGCAGCCTGTTCCAATGTAATTCAAGGTCAGATTGGATTGACATCTGAGCAACCTGATAGAGATGAAGACGTCCGTTTTCTTATTGCAGGGCATGGGATCACACAGGTTTTAAACTTCCCTTCCACCCCAAACCATTCTGTGATTCTCTCTGTAACGGTAGTGGCAGTACTGGTGTGCTAGAAGCAAGCACAGAGGGAAAAGGTCTGTAAGCAACAAGTTTCTGGGGGGTTGGAACTGGATCTTCTTTAAGGTCCCTTCCAACCCAAACCATTTGATGGTTCTATATTCTATGAAGTATAGAATCATAGAATCACAAGGTTGGAAGAGACCCACTGGATCATCGAGTCCAACCATTCCCAACAAACACTAAACCATGTCCCTCAGGACCTNCACTCCTCTTGTTCTCCAGCCCCTTCCCCAGCTTCGTTGCTCTTCTCTGGACTCGCTCCAGAGCCTCAACATCCTTCTTGTGGTGAGGGGCCCACAACTGATCACAGTGCAGCTACATTGGAGGGAGCCCTCCTGTAGACAGTGACCTACAACAGCTGGGTTGGCCGTGCTGCTCAGCCCTGCAACAAAACACCAGCCCTGATCGGGCTCCTGCTTGCCGGCGTGGTTGAACATCTTCCATCAGCGATGGGTCCAAAGACCCACATCTCCCATACGCAAAGGGGCCAACCTCTAATGTTTAGATTTACAAACGGAGCCGGGTTAATAAGCGTGGAGGCTGCTGGCATCAGCTCATAAATTCTCCTGAGGTTTCGCTAATTGCTCTGTGTCTGGATGCCGCCTCCCTGAGAGCAACGTAGGGTGGTGAGGATCAGTGCAGAAGGAGACATCGCAAATTCTTTCTACTCATTCCTACAATGTTTGGCAGAGGCGACCTCCCTCCCTCTGAACTTTAAATGCCCATAAACCCCCGTGTTTCTCTTTCTTCCAGTTTTCAATTTCAGCCTATTTTGAGGACTAAAGCGGTTGAGAGAAGGGAAAATTGTTAAGCTGAAGCAATCGAGTTGAACGTTGAACTGCGAGCCCAGCGCCAACATGCTGACAGGGAAAACAAGTAAAGCCGCTCGCAAACTCTTCGGAACAATCCCACGCCCAAATAAGTACAATAAAAGCTACAAACCTAATCTTTAAGTTTAGCTCCCAGTATTGGGGTTATTAAAGTTATTAAAATCCAGTCGTCGGAGGGCTCCGAGACTCCGTTAAGGTATCTGCGGCTCATTGAGCCTCATGTAGGAATTTTGCCCCCGGGGAATTTTCTGCTTAATGCATCTGTTGACTGGCAAATTGCTTTCTGTCTGCAGACCTGGCTGGGTGAGTAGCTGGGATGCTTCCACGTGGAGGTTCTGCTGCTGCTGATGGAGGTGAGGAGGACAGAGCAGGGAAAACTCGCAAGTAATTTAAAACCCGCGTATGATTTAGCCTCCTGGTGCTCTAATCCAGCCATAAATATTAAACAGGGGGTTGGGATAGGATTTCAGCTTGGTCTGTTTGCTCCTCTTCCCAGTGCGCATCAACCTCATCCATCTCCGAGCCAGAGGGTTGGGCCGCTGGCCGGACAGCCACGACTCGAAGGAGCAGGATGCCTCTCTCCTCTGCTTATCCAGTTTTTCTCTCCTTCCATTAATCACACTAATAGCAGACTGGAGCTCAAAATGTCTATTTGTCTGGAGGAACATGTCAGAATTGGAGATGTTTCTTTCCACTCCCACTGGTGGGGCTGCAGAGCCCAGGAGGGAGGGAAAGCGCTGGGGTTTTGGGGTCTGGGGATGTGGGATCTCCCACTGCCGTTCATCTGCAGCGGGGTGCGACCTGCCAAGGCTGCTGTAGGGTCAGAGTGTGCTGGATTTATTGCTTCTGAGGGCTATAAAACATCTTTGCAGGGGAGTTGCAATGCAACACTACTCAAAACTGTGTTTCCACCGAGTACCAACGCCTGTGCAGAAATGTTTCCCCTGCTCGTTGTAAATATAGTTGGGCTTACATTAAATGGGATTCAATCAATAGGAAAAGGCTTAGAAAGCCAGGGCTTCTTTGCTATTAGAAGACCTTGGGAGGGAAGGGGACTCTGGTAGAGGCCCTTGGGAAGCCTAACCCAGACCTAATGCCTGATTTATGCTGCCCGGGATGCTCCACAGTCCTGGGGAAATTGCTCCCTTTATTAAGTGCACTTAAGGTTGGAAATGAATCTGTCTCGTTTAAGTCATACCAGGCTAAATTTTGACTTCCAGTNAACCCATTCCATGATTCTACAATTCTATGATCTTTTCCCAGTCTCTTACATTGGGGGTTTTTACATCATTTGGTCAGAGCGTTTGGAGCTTTCACTGAAAATGCAAACATTTCCAGACAATACTGGTATAAAATCCAAAAATTATTTTCCTGGAAGACTTTTTCAAGGGAAAAAAGAAAAAAAAAAAAAAAAGGTTGGAACAGCTTTCCCTGTACAATCAACAAAAAATAAGAAGAGGGCTCGTCAGGCGTTTTTTTGTTTGATAATTTTTGTTTTTCACACACG
>WAAB01024230.1:19325-29626 GCA_013389865.1 Piaya cayana
AAATGTTAAAAAAAAAAAAAATAATTTTCATGGAAAACTTTTTAAAGGAAAAAAAAAAAAAAAAAAAAAAAGGTTGGAACAGCTTTCCTGGCTAAAGCTAAGAAAAGCTGTAGGAGTTTGCGTTACTCATTCACTTGTTAAAACCTGTTCCGTTCCACAAACGCGAAGGTGCCGGCTCTGCAGGTGTGTTACTGGGTGATAAGTGCTGTTCAGACGCTGCGTAATGCAGTGTGGAAATAAAGGCCTGCATTTCAGATTATTTAAAACTCCTGACAGGTTCCGTATGGGAAGGAAACCGCTAGGACAAATAGATTAAGCGCAGGACCTATGTTTAATGTATGAAGCCCTCTGAAGCCTTCTACGGCTAAAAAGCACTGCAGGAAAAATGCAAAAATCCCACGTGCTTGAGCTGGATCGTTACAACTTTGGGGATTCTGCAGACAGAAACGCCGACAATTATTGCACAGCGACGCCCTCCTTTTCTTTCCCGTCCTCACAAAGCCCCTGTGATGGATGCACATCCCTCCCAGACCGAGAGCATCTCGAACGGTAATGAAAGCAGCTCATAAAGCAGTGGGTATTGGCAGAGCAGGATCATTAAGATGATTTTACTCCATAATGAGATGTTGCGGAGTACAGCTCCATTCAAACCCCTTTAAATAATGTTAACATTGAATATAATAACCTTACAGGGAAATAAAATCCCTCTCTGGGTTTGTTTCTGTCTCTGAAAGGGAATCAATTTTCTCTGCCTGATGGCTTTCCCCCAGCACTTAACACAGATGGGGAAGTCGGTTATTGTTAGGGTTGCCCATGAATTTCCTCCTGAAGGTCACAGCTTAAAAAAAGAGAAAGAGAAAAGGGAAGAAAAAGAGGTCTCGCGACCCCTATCCTGATGGGAAATGTGGATGCCTGATGCATCCCATCTCTTGCAGATCATAGAAGCACAGGATGGTTTGGGTTGGCAGGGACCTCAAAGCCCATCCAGTCCTATCCCCTCCTCCCACTGGATCAGGGGCTCCAAGCCCCATCCAACCTGGCCTTGGACACCTCCAGGGATGGGGCAGCCACCACTTCCCTGGGAAGCCTTCCCCCTTCCAACTTAGAGAATCATAGAATCACAAGTTTGGAAGAGACCCACTGGATCATTGAGTCCAACCAACTTAAAGCCATTCTCCCTTGTCCTGTCAGTCCATGTCCTTGTAACAAGCCCCTCCCCAGCTTTCCTGGAGCCCCTTTCAGCACATGAAGCTGCTCCAAGGTGTCCCTGGAACCTTCTCTTCTCCAGGTTGAAGAACCCCAACTCCCTCAGCCTGTCCTCATATGGAAGGTGCTCCAGCCCTCAGGTCATCTTCGTGCTTCTGCTGCAGCATCCTTGGCCTGTGCAGTCAGAGCCAGCTGGCAATTCTAGCACTTTGCTTCTATTGCTTTTGTGACAAAGGAAGTAAGGAGCAAACACTAGAATTGTTTATTCCTGCTTTGCTAACCTCCTGAGCTGCCTGCTCTGTGGCTGCACAGGGAGATCTCCAGCAAAGAGCAAAAACAGGGAGGTCTTTTCATAATGCACTTAATTTCTCCTCTCACAGAGCAGGCAAGAGAGGAAGGGTGCCTGCTTCCCCTTGGTTTGCCCAGCTCTGTGGCTGTAAAACACAAGAATTAACATTTCGGGGTGAAACCATGACTCTTTAGACCGATTGGTGCCCTCAGCAACCATATGGATGAGCCCCATCCCTGGAGGGATTTCAAAGACGGGTGGATGAGGTGCTCAGGGATCTAGTTTAGTGGTGGACAGGGATGGTTGGGTTTGAGAATCTCTCAGTTCCTTTTGAACCCAATCTTAGAATCATAGAATCACCAGGTTGGAAGAGACCCACCGGATCAATCTATGAGTCTATGAATGCATGAATCTATGATTCTATGAGTCTATGATTCTGATTCTATGAATGTATGAGTCTATGTTTCTATGAGTCTATGATTCTGAGTCTATGAATCTATGAGTCTATGAATATATGAGCCTATGATTCTGAGTCTATGAGTCTATGATTCTATGAGTCTATGATTCTATGAGTCTACAATTCTATGAGTCTATGATTCTGTGACCGTAACCCCCATGAAGTCAAGATTAACAATAGCCTTTAAAGAGCTTCCCAGCATCAACAAAAGGCAGAATTCAGCCTGTGACGTATTTTCTGCAAAAGGCAAAGCCCAGGGAGCGTGTGCTTTGGGTAATGAAATGCCTGCGCTCCTCAAAATGGGGTTTCAGGCACTGGAGGGGGGGGAGCGTTTAAGAGAAAAATACAACTCGGAAGTCATTTTCCCCATGAAATCCCAACTGCAGAGTGTCACCATAATGCACCGTAATGGCTGGGAAGGGGGTGTAATTTTAGAAAGTGCTTTTTGAAACGCTGCTCTGGAATACATCTGGATTCTCTTAGGAGCAAGCAGAATCTCTTCGGGGACCACTTCAAACACCATTTCCTCATGGTTAAATTATCTCACGTGAGCCTGCTCTCGCACGGCCGTCGTTGCATTATGTATGACTTTTGACTGCTCCTAATACGAACAAACTGCGCCGTGTTCCATTAGCGATTTTCAATTTTTATTTCTGAGCCTTAAGTCCTGCAGGCAGCCTGGTTGGCTTGGCTTTCGAGGTGGACGTCAGGGGAAATCTCCCAGCCCTCCAGCCTGATGCCCTTGCCTGGAGGCTTTGGAAATTGGGGATAAATGTGGTTTTCAGTAAGCACGACAATGTTATGTTTCTAATAGAGCTTGTCAGCTCTTTTTTTCCCCTATTTTAATGATGCTGCTGTGAACTACAGCTCGTTTGCCCAGGTTTGAGGGCCAGTCCCTGCATCCTGTCCCTGCACATCACACTGCTGTCACACCAGGTAATATCTGCTCAGGTTTTCCAGTCTCATTTTCCCTCTTTAGCTGGCAGGCGGGTGGTTTCCCCCTGTAAAAAGAGCAAAGTGATGCTCAGGCAAGGCACGTGCCTTGGCGAGGAAGAGAAAATGATGTCACTTGCTTCCCGGCGAGGTACACCTGAGCGATACAGATGCCTTTTTATGCCGGCACCGTGATTGCACAACGGTGAATCAAATTAAACCCGTGTCGCTGCCTGGAGCCTGTGATCAGCCCGTACTTCTCTGTTTGCTCTTGCGGAGCGGCTCCTTTGTCACCCGGGAGCCGAAGGGAGCGCAGTCGATGCCCTGAATCGCTCGCTGTGTGCAGCATAGAAAGATTTGGGAAGAGAATAACGTGAAGAGAAATGTGAGATCTTGGAGTGGATGTTTGGTGGGAATATAGGAGGGTAACTCCATCCTGTTGTTTGTACCACTGGGGAAGCACAGAATGGTTTGGGTTGGAAGGGACCTTAAAATCCATCTAGTCCTACCCCCTGGAACACCTCCCAATGGATCAGGGGGTCCAAGCCCCATCCAACATGGCCTTGAACCCCTCCAGCGATGGGGCAGCCACCACTGCTATGGGCAACCTGGGCCCAGAGAAGAGGAGAGGAGAGAGGAAGGGAAAGTGGGAATTGGGAAGTGGAAAGGAGGTGTAGAAGACAAAAGAAGAGGAGAAGGGAAAGGCAAAGAGCCAATTCCTGTAAGCCTGCTCTGCTGGGTCCTTGCACACGTGCACGCAAAGCAGAGCTCTCCACTACGGGGTCGAAACGCAGAGGTCAGAAACAACAGCCTGGGATGGGGAATAACCACGCTGATTAATTGAAGCAGTAAAAGTCAAATCAGTCTTTTATTAGCCTGAAAGGCTTTCAGCTGCACCCAGAAGGATTCCTGAAAGTGGTTCTGAAATAGAAAGCTGAACCATTTGCCAAGCGAGCGCAACCACCCCGTCTCCGAGCATCCTCCTCCCTGCAATCCCCTCAACGCTCTTGAACAGAAAGCTTCACAGATACGTGGGGGAAGGCTACTCTTTGCTCTGAGCCATTCCTAGCCCTGCTGGTCAAGATTTCAGAGATTTTCATGTAGGCCCATGCATAGGGGAGAGGACAGTCTCAATTTCCCTGCGCAGAATGACTCTGGTTAAGATTTGGCTTGTTTCTGTTCTTCCCAAGAGTAGAATATCAGTCAACAACAACAATAATAATACATTAATTACAGATAATACATTCCCTTTTTTATCAGTTAATAATTTTGTTTGTAATCTGAGTCTATGTGCAAATCAAATATAATCATCCTCATAACACGAGTTAATTAAATGAATCACTAAGCGACGGCAATCGCCTTCCTTCTCCTTGGGAAGCCCTTTTCTGGGATTTGGCAGGGTTGGGCGAGCTCTCCTGAGGGAAGAGGGTGATTGAGACGGTGGGTGTTGTGTGTGCAGGGGTGAGGGGAGGTAAATGGATGGGGTCTGAAAATAGGGATGAGCTTAGGCTGGAAAAATAAAATGTGGAGGGGTAGAAGAAATTTGTTATTCTTTCATCAGGTCTGTTGGTCCCCCTGCATCATGTGGGTGGACGAGGTGCTGAGGGGCATGGTTTAGAGTTCGATAGGAACGGTTGGACTCGATGATCCGGTGGGTCTCTTCCAACCTGGTAGTTCTATGATTCTATGTGATCGCTGTGGAGCGGCTGCCGCGGAGAGATGTGTTTGATGGTTGTGACCACTAAGAAATGAATTAAACAGTAACCAAAGTGGGTTGAGCCAGGGGCTAAAAGCCACATTAAACATCTGATGGAGGAGATAGTTGGAGGTAGAGAAGCCTCTGGTGGTCTCGGTCCAGGCTTCCCAGGACGTCCCAGCATTGATTTGGCAGTAGGCAATGACCATAAGTCTTTGTGGAGGTTGTGGGTCTATTGTCCACCTTGGGCTCTTGTACCTTGAACTGGGAAACAACGCTATGTCCTGAAAGGGTGTAAATTCTGCTGGTGGTCACTGCCGTCATCCTAAACACCAGCCTGGTGCATGCAGAGAAGAAGCCTCAGCAGGTGATGCTGCATCC
Source organism: Piaya cayana (assembly GCA_013389865.1). Lineage (NCBI taxonomy): Eukaryota > Metazoa > Chordata > Aves > Cuculiformes > Coccyzidae > Piaya > Piaya cayana. Next base: position 24,288 of record WAAB01024230.1, read on the forward strand.
CTGCTCCTTGGTAGAAGCTCCGGTGCTGCAGTGGCAGCAGGGTAGGGGCTGAAGGGGGATATATACAAGAAGAGAAAAGTAGAAAAATACCTATTATTTCATTTTATGGATATTAAAGAAGATTCTTACGTGGCTGGTCAACACAGGAGGACATTTTTGTCCAACATACTTTAATAGGTACCACACGTATACCTAGCAACTCCAGCTCTGACATTTTCCAGGGGTCTAATAAATCATAGAATCATGGAATGGTTTGGGTTGGAAGGGACCTCACAGCCCACCCAGTCCCACCCCTGCCATGAGCAGGGACACCTCCCACTGGATCAGGGCCTCCAAGCCCCATCCAACCTGGCCTTGAACCCCTCCAGGGATGGGGCAGCCACCCCTGCTCTGGGCAACCTGTGCTGGGTGCCTCCTCACGCTCACAAAATATTTCTTCCTGAGATCTCATCTCAGTCTCCCCACTTTCAGCTTAAATCTGCTCTCTCTCATCAGGACATGGCACCTTGGAGGTCTCAAAGAGGTTTGACACGCTATCTCCCCCTGTGCCACGCTGACACAAGGTTTCTCTTCATCCGAGTCCTGCTAGAAAAGCAAACAAAGGAAACCCACAGCGACACAAAGCCTGTCTTGAAATCTGAGCAGTTATGGGGCCATCCACTGAAATAATCTAATAAAATTCATGTATTTTTTATGAGGTGTTTGAGACGTTATTTCCAACCTGGATATTCGGGGGGGGGGCACCTGGATATTTGCTCTTTCTGTTGAGAAAATAAAACACAGTCGGAATGAATTTTTTCACAGCTCTTTTTGCTCCGGGAAGAGAAGAAGATGAAATGTTTATGATCTGCCGCAAATCAATATAAATCTGGAGACTCTTTGACACATTCACGGTTTTTGTGAAAGGGTATGAGAGGATGGAGGATACCAGAAGGAAAAAAAAAATGATACTGAGGAACACCACCACCTTTGTTTGTGATCTGATGGGATGTGACTGATGTGCCACCAGCTGAGACACCCAGTAAAACGCAGCCCGCAAACGATGAATTGAGAGCCGAGATGAAGCCAGCTCCCCGGTGGGTTTCCTTTTATTAAAACAAATTACATTCATGTTTTACGGAGCACGCGGTAAATCTATCCTGCAACTGAAGAGCAAGATGATTTTTATTCTGTGGCTTGAGAATACTTAATTTTATTTACTTTAGGAGTCTGAGATTTGCAGCCAAAGTGTGGTGAGGATGCCATCAATATCCATGTTCCCCAACGGGCGCAGCTGGATGGAGAGAATGGGGGCACCACGATGAGGTTTAGTGATTGATGGGAGTGGTTGGACTCGATGATCCTGTGGGTCTTTTCCAACCTGGTGATTCTGTGAGGTGGCACCATGATGAGGTGGTCACCTGGGCCAAGGGACCATGGAAAAGAAAGAAATTGTGGAGTTTCTAGAATCATAGAATCACAGAATGTCCTGAGTTGGAAGGGACCCACAAGGGTCATCAAGTTCATCTCCTTTTCCTGCACAAGACACCCCCAACAGTCACATCGTGGGTTGTCCAAATGCTTCTGGAATATTGCCAGGCTCAGTGTTGTGACTGCTTCCCTCGGGAGTTATTCCAGGGCTCCACCACCCTCTAGGTGAAGAAACTTCTCCTAATGTCCAACCTAATGTCCTCAAGCTCCACCAAGGGGAGGTTCAGGCTGGACATCAGGAAAAAATTTTCTCAGAAAGGGTGATTGGGCAGTGTCAGAGGCTGCCCAGGGAGGGGGTTGAGTCACCTTCCCTGGAGGGGTTTAGGGACAGGTGGACGAGGTGCTGAGGGACATGGTTTAGTGTTTGATGGGAATGGTTGGACTCGATGATCAGGTGGATCTCTTCCAACCTGGTTGTTCTATGATTCTATGATTCTAACCCTCCCCTGGTATCTTCCTGCTATTCCCTTGGTTCCTATCATGGGTTACCAGAAAGAAGAGCTCAGCGTCTGCTCCTCCTCTGTGAGGAAGCTGAAGTGTGGTGGCCCCAAACATAACTACTGTTCTCTTCCATTGCTGTAAAAAAGGGTAAAACCTTGGTATGGTTCTATGTGTTTTGCCGACTTTGAGGTAGTTTTGTAATTTAAGACCTTGCACTAAACTCAGCTAACATCTTGACAAAGATTGGGAGGAGTTTTTGACAAATTGCTGGTGACATTTGACAAAATATCGAGGAAAATCAGCAGTTTGGGCTGAGCTTTGCTCTGAGTTTTGGATTTGTGTTCAGAGCAAGGACACACATAGACAAGGACATTTTGGCAAGAGCCAAATCATAGAATAATAGAATCACCAGGTTGGAAGAGACCCATCGGATCATCGAGTCCAACCATTCCTATCAAACACTAAACCATGTCCCTCAGCACCTCATCCACCTGCACCTTAAACCCCTCCAGGGAAGGTGACTTAGCACCCTCCCTGGAGTTTCCTCTGCTTTTCCTCTGCTCTTTGTTCTGTATTATTCTAAAAAACACACGACTGTTAAAAAATAACCTGCCGTTGCCCATGTCTTTGTTTGCTGTCGGAGAGGTTCGTGGCTTGTTATGCTCTATAAGCTTGGCTTTCCTGCAATCTTCTAGCTCTTTAGCACTGAAATAATGTAATCCAATTTTCTTTGTTGCCATAAAGGCCTTAATTATGGCTTCACGGGATATTGTAATCAGAGCCCGTTGGATTTTCTCATATGTCAAAGTGACGTCTACTTCAAATTCATCAGTGTCCTTGTGTTGTTGTAAGCACTCAAATAGTCTGGAGGTCACGCCTTGCCTCATGTGTCATTGCCAGAGATGAATTTATTCAGCATCAGTTCTCCTACAGCAGCGTAAACTATCAGCTGGCTTTGAATTTTTGCCTTTATCTTTAGGTGATTGCCGCAGAACTGCAATAATCCCTCATTTGCGCCAGCGCTGATAACTTTTCTTCCCTGCTTTGATTTTTCTGTTGACACTCGCAGGAAGCCTTTTCATTTCGCTCAGCCGTGAGTCGACCTTGGCCGGTGGGGTACACAGGGGTGCAGATAACGGTGCTCTCTGAAAAATTCCAATTCTTGGAATCAGACATAAAGCTCCTGTGTTAATTAATCAATCTATGAGTGACCACGGTGGAACTTTGCAGTGTCCATCCTTCGCAGCAGCCCACGTGGCCCCTGCACACTGCACCAGCTGAGGTCAACTCATGGCAATGGGTATAAATTGGAGAGAGGAAGACTTAGACTAGATATAAGGAGGAATTTCTTCACTATGAGAGTGGCTGCCTCATTCCTGGAGGGGTTCAAGGCCAGGTTGGATGGGGCTTGGAGCCCCTGATCCAGTGGGAGGTGTCCCTGCCCATGGCAGGAGTGGCAATGGATGGTCTTTGAGGTCCCTTCCAACCCAAGCTACTCTATGACTCCGTGATTCTATTACCTTGCATTTCTGCATGTGTTTTTATTGCAAATACATTTTTAGTGAAAAAAAAAAATGGGATCAGCTTGTGTCCAGCCCATGCAATTCCAACTCACCTCTCCAGGAGAAGAGGTGGTGGGGATGGAGCGAGGCTTTGCCAGGAGGTACCTGCAGCCTCTGCCCATGGGGGACAGGGAGAGCGTGAGGTTTTTCCATCCCGGCAAGGGCACGAAGCAGTAGATTTGGTGCCAAGCGTGTGCCCTGTGGGTGAGGCAGCAGGTGCTGGAGCAGAAGTGATGTGCCTGAAAAGGAAAACTTTCCTTAGGGCTGTGAAATTGTTTAAATCTCCAGCAGCGCGTGTCGAGCCTGGCTGAAGACAAGAGGCATTAATGCACTGGGGGGTGTGGGCTTGGTCCACCTGGACCTTGCAAGCCGGGCTGCTCCTGGGCACGGGCTGATGAGCTCTGCACTAGTTTGGTTCCTAAGAGAGTAAATTAAATCACTTTTGCTATCTGATCATTTCCGAACTGTCTTGCCCAGCGTGGCTCAACGGACAAAGAACGTGATCTGTGCTTCTGTCTGACCTCCAGTTCTCCCTGGCTGGCTGAGGGTGGGAATTATCCTCCTGTTAAATATTGCTGTAGGGTTTTCCAGTAGGTTTTCCACCACTGTTTACTCCTCCTCCCCCTTTTAAAAATCAAAGCCCGAGATGGATTATAGCTATTTCCCAAGTTTAATCACTAAGTATGTTGTGAATTATTTTATTTACCCAGAAATACCATTTGAGTGGTGTGTGGCTGACCCCAGGGAGCCCATTTAGGAGTGTCCTTCCCCAACACGAATCCAGCTGGGTGTGAAATGAGTCCTTTTGTCCAGCGGAGTCGCAGGAGGGGGTTGGTATCGGCGGATCGATCGAGCCATGCGTCTGAAACAGCCCAGCCGGGGACCTGGCGACAATAGGAAATTGGGTTTAAAAGCTCCAGGCTGAACACAGCCAATTGCAAATAATAATAATTCTAGCAGGAGCAAAAATTGCTCCTCTCACTCCCATTCGAGTGGTTCAGCTGAAGCTCTGAGCCCACAATGATGCCTTTGGACGTTGTTGATCTTTTCCTAAGCTAAGAGCGACAGCAAAATCACAGCTCCATGCAAATCCACCCAGTCTTTGGTGTATTTGTAAATAATTCCCTCCAAGCAGCCTTGCTCTGATCCCTAAGTGATGCTGCTCTGTCCTGCCGAGGCGTCAGCCCATTGGGGTTCACACAGCGTGCTGCTTTCATAGAATCATAGAATCACCAGGTTGGAAGAGACCCACCGGATCATCGAGTCCAACCTTTCCTATCAAACACTAAACCATGTCCCTCAGCACCTCATCCACCCGCACCTTAAACTCCTCCAGGGGAGGTGTCATATCGTTTTGTCCTGCATTTCAAATGAATTCATCCAAATTTCTCAAAAGTCCTAAGGACTAATTCTCCGTGGTGACGCGTTGCTGCATACGCGATGTCCGTTTTATTGCGGCGTCAGCTACTGGCAGACAACTACTGCTGAATTCACTAAAGGCAACGGCAGCTGGTGGTTCCAGCAGCAGAAAATAGCAGTTGGTGTTTGCGGATATGCAAAGTGAACGGCTCTGCAGGTGTCGAGAGGATGTGAGGATGCAAAGGTCGGTGTGCGTGGGGGCAAAACATGAGCCTGGGACCTCCTCTGCTGGAGAACGAGGCTTATGAAGAGTGACTGACGGACCTGGGTGTGTTTATCCTGGAGAAGAGGAGGCTGAGGGGAGACCTCATTGCTCTCTGCAACTACCTGAGAGGAGGTTGTGGAGAGGAGGGAGCTGGGCTCTTCTCCCAAGGGACAGGGGACAGGACGAGAGGGAATGGCCTCAAGCTCCACCAGGGGAGGTTCAGGCTGAACATTAGGAAAAAA
>WAAB01024231.1:0-36077 GCA_013389865.1 Piaya cayana
TATGATTCTATGATTATCTGTTCCTCCAGAGTACAGAACAGTAGACCAAAAAAGGTCTAGACACAAGCACATAAGGAAACTACTGCTTCTGCTGCTGGTGGTGGTGTCTTTCAGCTAGGTGTTTGTAGTGCAGAGAGCTGTAGAGATTCTAGAAGATTTCCTCCTAATCTTTTGTCTTAGTGATATAAATGTGTCTGATCCTGTTCCATAGCCCCCTATGTTCTGCAGGCTTCCTGATAAGAGATGCTGGAGATAGATAGATAGATAGATAGATAGATAGATAGATAGATAGATAGATAGATAGATAGATAGATAGATATAGGTACAATAGCCCCATCTCCACAAGTAAAGAGTCAGAACAAAATTCAGTACCAAAAAAATACAGGGACAAATCTGCTGACCCTTTATTTAAACATATTCCTCCTACTCCTAGCTATCAGGGGTTTGTCAGCTTACAATACAGACTTTTCAGCAAACAATAACCCTTAAAATACATTTACCAGGACTTTTAGGTCTTAAAGTCTTCAAAGATGGGGAGATTTCCTTCTCTGAGGCCATTTTCCTCTTCGCAAGTCTAATACTACAAGCATCTCTGATTTCGGCAGAAGTGTTCTGAACATCTTAATACAAAAATACCCAAAACATACACCAAATTCAACATTGGCATGTTTCTCTGCTTCCTGAAAATAAGATTTACAGTTCATAAAGATATCTTTTACTTTTATCTAAACAACATAATCTTACAATACAAGCATGCCATACTTAACATGGTATGAACAACTGTTATGAACAGCTCTAGAGGCTCCTAGGAGCTTTATTTTTCCCATAGGCCAGAGAAAAGTTTTGTGGTTTTTTTTTCCTGGTTTTCCACTGCAGCTATTTAAATATATTCTTAATGAAAATCTGTGCTATCAAAAAAAACCACTAACAATATAAGTTAGGGAATTATGTCACCAATGCCACTGCTGTCTTAAACGTAGCACCAAAAGCATTACTTATCACAAAAAGCTATTCTGAAAGCCTTTACCCACTCTCAGCAAATTACAGAATGCTTCTGCTGTTTGGCAACTAGAAAAATAATCCTGTAAGCAAATGATGAGCCCTAAAGACTAGGGAAGAATATTAAAACAGAAACAATTATATACATAAAGGTAGTTGTAAAAAACATTTAGCCTTGTTTCAGGGTCTGTAGAAGCAGCCATCATCAGACGGTTGTGTTTTAAGACACAGACAAATCAATCCACTTAAATCTGCATTTTATACAGTTTGGAACAGGATACTGAGGGTCAAGTCTTATCTGTGTCTCAAGAAACAACATCACATTCTTGCAAGTAAGATGAGCCAAACCTTTTGTGTCTCTAGGGCACAGAGGTCACTGTTCCAGCAGTGAGATAAAAAAGTAGAAATAAAACATTTTCCTTTGTGAAAGTAAAGCCATCAATTTTGCCTGCAAATAGCAAATTCATGACTAAAACCCCATGATTTTCAAGGCTCTCTTCTGAATCCGGTGAGGCTATACCAAGTGCAGGCTGGGTTGCTTCCATGAGTAATAAAACCTTTATGCTTGAAAATGGGGAACTAAAATGGGATCTTGAGTAATAGGGGAAAAAGATCACAAAAAGGCACAAATAATCTGTATACCCCCTTTCTTGAATGTGTGGGAACAACAGTCACCTAAATACTCTGTAAACATTTCATCAAAGAAAAGGTCTTTTCCAACCTAATGATTATAATCTATCACTGATTGCCACAACTTCACCTGCCTGAAACTGGACATGTGTAGTTGGAGTTGATGATCTCAAAGGTCTTTTCCAACCTAATGATTCTATGATTCTGTATTCATGTATCTGTTTACCTGTGCTTCGCTCAGTCCCTATGGACACATCACATACATCAATATACATACTCAGGGATATTTGCATGTGTGTGTGTGTGTGTGTGTGCACTTGAGAGATCACACATGTCTTAGCAGAAGAATGCCCTAACTAGCCACATCCCCCCTCCCACCGCCCATCCCCTGCCCCATGAAAGGGTTTTCTGGATACATGGTTTATGTAAGAGCAAGCTAAGGCCAGAGGGAAAGATGACACATCTGAATCCAAAACAAATCTCAAAATTCCTATATGTCACATATATCAAGGAAAAGATCAGAGGTATGATTAGGTTTAACCAAGAGCTTGCTTTGTTAGACCTATCTTTTTCAATCTCTTTAATTAATTGCAATGGGAGTTGTAGGCTTTGATTAGGCTTTAAGTGATACTATATGCCACAACTTTTATATTTTCACTTCATCCGGTTTGAGAAAAGTCACCTGGCCATCTCCAGATTCTACTGTACCCTCTGGCAGTCCTGTTCCCAGAGTGAGCATGCGGAAGACATTAAGCATGGTGGAGATCTGAGGCATTCCTGGGAAACCAGGAAAGATATGAGAAAAAGGCTGTTCAACCAACACATGCTGGGCATATAAAACTTCACAAGATAATAGGATTGTGGTGTGGAAACACTCCACTCCTATCTCCTAGGCTCATGGTAACTGCAAAAAAAAAAATGACAGCAACAAGTACAACATCAGAGGTGCAGCCAAACTGAAAGAATAACGAATAAACACGGTGTTAAGCTTAAATCTGGCTCCCAGCTGGAGTTCTGCTGTAGCCTGCCAAGCACAACAGGGAAGAAAGCAACAAGACTAGTCTGAAGATCAGAGCAGAGTTGTCTGTGAAGAACAAAGTATATCCAAATAGTATTGTTGTCTGCAGACGCTGCACTGATAAGTCGGGCAGCATTTGGAAATAGGAAACACACAGCAGGAGGAGGGAGAGAAAGAAAATGAAGGTGGCAGATGAACACAAGAGAACAAAATGGGGCAAAACAAAGGTAATGAGAAAAAGGCAGAGGTGTAGTGTCCTTCAGCATTTAATGATGAGAAATCTTTGACTGAGATTATAACTATTGATCAACAGGCAAAAAGAATTACAGGAACGAGGAGACACAGTGCTGCTGAGATGGGCCTGATGGCCCAAGACAGGGTATTATGGGAAGTGAGACATACTTTAATTTTGCATCCTCTTTGGACAAATGCTGCTGTAATGAAATGCTACACTCTCTGTGACATGCAAACCCTGAGCTGTGACCAACGAAGTGGTCATGGGCCACTTCATGAACTGAGTCAGAGAGCTGGCAGGAAAAGCAGGAAGAGAGGGTGAAATTTCTTCACTCATGGTACTTCTTAAGAGACTGATATAAGGGGATGCTTCCTCTTGTCCTGTCTCATCTTGAACTGGACTGACTTGTTGAGGGGAGAAGATGACATTTTAGGAAATTAAAAAATGTTAGCCAGTGAGGAGGTAACTAAGGACAGGGACATGAAGCCCTGCAGAGCACTGTGAGAAATAAAAATGTAGTTTTTATAGAAGAGTCACTATAGAAAAGGGAGGCTGCAGCCTTAAAGCCACATTTTTTTCCTCACAACAGCTTTCTTGGACTACTGACCTGTTTAGCTGCACTTCCACTGGGAAAGCCCTCATGTTTCTTTGCAAGCCTTTCACATTACTTGCCATCCCCTGCTTCACCCTCCCTTGAAGACTTTTAACACTTAATCAGATTTAATTTATTGGCTTCAAAGTAATGAGCAAAGATACACTTTCTTTACTTAGCTTATCCTTAACTAGGTCACCGCCACAGACATCAGCTATTAAAGGATGCAGAGAACATGTCATGCCCTTTCACGTACTTTATCCAGTACAGTTCAGTAGGGCAGATATCATGCTCTATACCCACTGGAGAATCCAATACCATGTGGATAGGATTCCCCCAGAAGAGAACCAGTTCTTGCTACCTCTTTGAGGAGTGGCAAGCAGAGTTAAAATTTGTGCAGAATATGATCAGCACATAGACTTGTTGAAAAACTCAGAAGGATTTTTCTAGTCTAGGATGAGAGTTTCCAACAAATCCTTTCAAAGGTACCAGCCTCAAGAGCAGCTATTCACCCACATCTTAACTGATTGCTGTGGACATCACAGGTCAGCATGTCTTCAGCCTAATTTAGAAGGGGCTGGCATGTGCAGCCAAATCACTATGCTGTTTGCTCTCTTAGAGTTCTCCACAAGCCTTTCCCTACAACAAAGCACTCCAAAGAGTATCTTGCTCTGATGCAGAATGACACAGGGTTTCAGAAGCTCAAACAAACTGGAACTCTCTGTGGTCTTGACCTATAATAAAAGCTCCCCAGTGAGGTACTGAATAAGTGCATTTTTCTAAGCACTCTGGGTAGTGCTCCTTAGTCCTGCTTCATAAATTATTGGTGCTTCGCTGGTTTTTTATGATGACTCCTTCAGTGGAGGCCTCAGATCTATGGTGTCGAGTAACTCACAGCTGGCTTTGCCTGACTTATACAGACATAACAACTTCCCTGTTTACTCATCAAAAGCACCATGGAAACCAAATGCACTGAGGAGAGGTTTGCTTTTCTTTTACATTTCCCAAAAATATCAGTGAGCTTTTTCTTTTATAGTCTCTGATCATAACTGGAAAAAGAGAAACATGCAAGCTGAAAGTGAAAGCATGCAATCTGCTTGTTGTTCAATTTCTCTTCTTTCTGCAGATAACGGGATACGTATAGTTCCGTAACTACTACATTGCAAAAAGGTGTGTTAAACAAAAATATTACAGCTGCTCACTATAATTTAAAAAGAAAATTCAATCTGGTGTGTCAGCTGGGTACTTCATATGAGATAGTATCATTTTCTTTTTAGTCACTGAGTTCGGGAATGGCTATCATGGAAGCTCTATTTTCCATGTTCTGTGAAGTCCTCTTCACCTATATTATTCTCTGAGGAAGAACATTCAAAACAGAAATGCAGTATATAAAGCAAGTAGCTTTCAGCATCATTTGATGGGAACGAAGCCATTGGGAATATTTGTTAGTTCAGTGAATTGTCACTGCAGCATCTGTTCTTTCTAATCACATTAAAAAACCTGATGGTTTTAATGTAAGCCAGGTCAATAAACCACATGAATTATACTATACTGTCTTGTATCTAGGCCTAGATGCCACTGTCAAGCAGACAGAATAGATTAAGTTACCACAGAAGACAAGCTCAGAAGCTAGATAATAATTAGGCTCGTTGGTAAATCCACATCTGACAATTCATTAACAGCTTGGACCTGGCTTTTGCAACCTCTGTTTCCAAGAGAATACTGACACCAAACCAATTCTTGTCTTTGGAGATCAAATATTCTGCTTTGTGCTGGTTTGGTGAGTGCTGCAACATTAATGAGTCACCATGGAATAACACATCAGATGATATTCCATCAAGACAAACCCTCACAGGTTGTTTGCTCTGGCCCTCGTTTATTCCTGGTTGTGACCTTGTTGGCAGCTGGCAAAATTAGGTCTGCATTTGTGAGGGACTTCATTAGAAGAAGTACAGACTCTATAGCTGCTTGGAGAAAAATTTCCCTTTCCTGTTTGAAATGTTCAGCTTGAAAGTGCTTGGTCACTCTCCCTGTGTAGATTATAACTTTTAGAAGAGTGGCATGGGAATACACTATAATTTTATCTGCTTTCATCCCAGCACTTGCATCAGCACCTTGTTTCTGAAGGGTGTCCCAGCTTTATAGTGAGTCTTGCAATATCTAACACTAGAACCAGCTTGTTACATCAGGATATAGCATACATTCAGAACAAAATCAAGCTCTTTGAATTACTGAGAGACTCAAAAACTATTATCTGTGTTCCTGAATGTTTTCAGATGATAAAAAAAAATCAAGAACTGCAGCTAAGATATCATTATCTGCAAACCAGTCTCATAGGCTTGAGTAATTTAGTCAGGATTTTTCATCTTGGGAGATGTCAATTCTATAGCTATGCTAATAAAAATCACAATGTACACTTGAAAATTACTAGTATCATATATATTTGCTTTAGTCGTGCCCAAGCAGTTGCGAGTTTAATGAAAGATATCGCTCTAAATTTGTCCCTAATCCCATAGACTTAATCATTTCTTTTCCTGTAGTCACTAGAAACCATATAACCATCTTATTCTTTGTTCTTGGGTACTCCCACAAAGGAGTCAATTTTGTTAGTTATTAGAGCATGTTAGCTTTCCTTTTGCTGTTCCACCATTGTAGCTGTTGTGCATTTATTCTCTAGTGTGGTCCAAAATGACCTAGACACACCATATAAATTCAATCTACAAGTACCTGACAGAAGCAACACCAGCCCAATGGCCCAGGCAGGGCAGATGATTTAATTCTTAAATGAGCAATAACAAAACCACATAAAACACAAAACCATCAATAAACTGTTTTGATTTACTGTGATGTTGGGTTTGACATTCTACTTTGGATAAATTAACATGGCTGTCATCTTTTTTCTGAAAAATGGCTGAACTCTGCTTTTGTCTCTCTGAATACATGGCTAGATCTCTCTAATTCAAACTTACATTACCAGTGTATACGTAACAAACATTAACTTTCAGACAAGTAGTTCATCCTGCAAAACTGCAAGAGATCAAAAGTCATGAGTGCAGGATATGTCTTCTCTTGTCTTATGTCAGTGTATAGTTCATGTTTCCCATCATTTTACAGGTTGTACTATGAATACCAATAGAGAGACCAAGGAAGTCATCATTTTGAAGGACATTCTGCCTCAGTCAAGTGACAGAAGGTGCTTTAATCACATTGTATACAGTGTCTACCACACTGTATCGTGAAATCACTAGCCCATTGAAAGCCAGATTCAATAAAAGATTTAAGCTCCTAACTACCTGTTGCAAGTTGATTATGATGCTAGGAGTTTGTTCATTTTATTACAGGTGCAGGTTGAACTAAAAAGTTGAGGTCCGTATGAAAACAGAGTGTATCAGGATTCCATTCTCTTAGTGATGCATTGTCTCAATTCAAATGCATTGTAATAGAACTTGAGATACTGGAAATATTTGTCAATGCTCTTCTGTCTATGCATACATGTTCTGAAAGTGTATTTGTAAATTTTTTCATACACTTGCAAGATCTTCCACGAACAAAGTCTCAGAGAAAACAAAGGTTCTTTGCTGTATATAGATGTGCAAGCCCCACTTCCCATGATAACCAATGGTATTTTATCCATTCATTGTGGTACCCTGGTAATTAATTTTTCCAGTGCCTCGGCTTTCATATTTGGGTTGTAAGCTCTTTTGGTCAAGGATCATTTTTTATGTCTGTCTGTAAAGCATTAAGCACAATGGCATCTTGGTCTATGACTTAGTTTTTGATGCAAATAACAATCTAGCTTTTAGATCTTAGATGAAAGAGGGTTTGAAACCTTTTAAAGAACAAATGAAATATTGTTATTTCTGTTAGCACAGAAGCAGAACAAAATGGAAAAAAAAAATTTTAAAAAAACAGGCCAACAATGCTATCTGCAGATGCCTAAAAATATTAAAGGAAAAATAGCTGCCTTGTATTACCATTAATTATCAATCTGACTACGAGGAGGTCTTTTGTCATAACAGAAATCAAAGTGGACTCAACAGAAACAACCATACTGTGATATTTTGTGAAGCTGGAGACATGAAAGCTGTTAAAGGCAATTGGAAATGAGCATGCTACCTAGAGTTAGCAACAAAGTTGAAGAAAGAATTTCAAAGGAATCAAAATAACATTAAGGTGGGCAGATTTTGTACACAGAATCATGATAATATTTTTGAGCCATCTGTCAAACGAAACTCAGAGACTTCCAAATCCAAGTTGCAGGGGGTGGAAATATCATCATGCTTTATAATGGCTTTAATGTAAGGCTAACTGGTTTACTACATTGCCTCTAAGAGTCATTTGGCATTTGTTCTGTTATCTTACAAATCTAAAAGAGGGAAGCACTACAAATTTACCATAAGAGTAAAGCAGGGAGAACAGCAGTAAATTTTCTATTCTTTGGTAATATCAGCATGCTCTTTGATTTTACTTTTGTGACAATAAAGTGACTCTAATTCTCTAAAGCTGTAGAGGAAGCAGGTCACATCTTAGGAGGAAATGGAAGTCCCATATTCCAGGAGAGAAATTTCAGGCTCTTGTCTCTCTCTCTCCTCTCCAAAACTCCAGTTCTTTCTCTGAGCCTCCCAAAACTGCTACTGCTCTAAGTCACCCATACATCTGTTTCATGTACTCAGTTATCTAAAACTGCTGTTTCCCTCTATCCACTTCTCTTCTCAATACCCACCCAAAGCCGTCTTTGCAGATATTGAGCTTGCCCTACAGATCTGAATGTCTTGAGCCAAATCTGACTGTAACCAGGACTGCAAAATCACTCTGTCATTTGCTCATCATGTGATGGAGATTACTTCTGCTAATGGAGGTTTCAGTGCATCCCACTGTCCAAACTTCACTCCACCTTCATCTTTTGGCTGGTCATTTTAATGGAACTTGTGGGAGTCAAAGAGGAGAAATGGCTGCTATTCCACTGTTTGTACAAAATATATTGCGTTTAATCCCTTCCATGGCCCCAGGGCTGCTAGGTCAAGACTCAAGACTTGTCACTGCTCACGTTTCTCGTACCAACCATGCTCAAGCTGGCTGTGTTAAAGCTGCACACATGCCAACCCTGCTAGGAGTCAGGAGGGTCCTGGGGCAGGTACCCACATCTAGAAGTTCAGGAGCAAGAGCCACATGGCCACTGGGAACTCAGCCCTGACTTCATACACAGCAGGAGGATGGAGGTCAGAGACCTTACCACTGAAACGGTGCTTGAAAGTGCATGTTTTAGACCTTGACTATCAATGGTCAACATTTGCCTACCCATGGCCACAACATGTCCGCTGCAGTGAATTAACTTTGATGGGATAGAATTGGATAGGGTTGGACAGGGAGTAACAGACATAGTGCTTCCTATGCAGCACCTGCAAAATCTAATTACTTGCTTTTCTGCTTTTAATCTATCAGTCTAATTTTCTTTTTCTTTTAATCACTTCAATAAACCTAAGTGATGACTCTTTTCTTCTGCCTTCTTGTTATATTTTTCTTATAAGATAAATGTATGTCATGGATTTTTATCTGCTATCAGACAGGGCTATGCTCTGATTTATAAGGGAAGATGAAATTATGCAATAATAGGCATTGCAGATAGGATAGAAAAGGTTTCCTTTTCCCATTGTTTAAAGATAGATTTTTTTTATGATGATTTTCACTGAGCCCAAATTAATTTAATTAGTTGCAGGAAAACTCTGAAGGGCATAGAGAACTCGGGATGAATCTGTTGTTAAAATATAAAAGCATTTACTCTGTTTTAATTTGCAAGAATAAGTATATCATGCAAATTTCTAAAGGCTTTGAATCAGTAAAATCCCTCAAACTACTTTAACACAATTTGACTTCATTGGTTTCTGTTGAGCTTGATTCCTTCCTAATACTCTGTTCTACCTTCTGTCTCTGTTTCTTTTCTCTGTCTTTTCCCTTTGTCAATAAAGCACAACTTTTTTTTCCACAATTTGACTCGAAATTTGAAGCAAGCTCTGGGTTTTGGTTATTGTTGGTTTGGGTTTTTTTCCCCAAGCACTCCATCATACAAGTGGCCGCTTGTTCAAATACATCTTAAATTCTGTCTTGTCTTGCTACAATTTTTCACTCTCCAGTGCACTATCAAGGAGATTAATATCATTGCTTTTCTCTTATAAATTGTGAGGGATCTGGTTCTCAAGCTCAACATTGCTGCCAGAAGCCTTCACGTTTCCCTTCCTGTAGCCCCCCACCACCATAACTGTCAAGAGCAGAAACACTTACAAAATGAAATCTGAAGTTCACAAGGCTGACAGTAGTTTCTGAAGGTTTCAAATATTGGTCTTATGATGGAAGAAAATAACTAAAATAATAATAACTAAATTTCTAAAGCTAAAATTAGACATATGGTTCCATCCTTGCAATGGAACAATTCTTCCTGCCCAAATAAGAAGGCTGTTGACCCATGTTGTCACCTCCTGATGAAAAAAAAAATCAAGAGTGTAAGTTTAAAAGCCACTCTCTTCTCAACCTAGGAAACTTTGAAGCAAATAGCAAAGTGACCTCTTCCATCCCAGGATTTTTATTTGGACCATTTTTATTCTGTGAGAATGTAGCAAACTGGAACTGAGGTCATGCTTGTCATTTAATTATTTCACTGGAGGGGAGAGATATCAAGATTTTCCTCTGCCAGGGCAGAACAAGAGAGTTACATAGGAATACCTAGGGCATACTCTTCTGTGGTTTAAGAAGATGCAGTCTCTCTGATTGTGGATTTTTTTCTAAATGTGAGCCTAAATTAAAGATGAAATTCCCATCAAAATATTTACAGCCCCAAATAGCATGCTTCTGTCACTCCAGCTGAGAGTAAGGATACAAGCAGAGCTGTTTTCTTTTACTTCATAGTCTCTGGATCACAATACAGGAAGATATTAAGTTTGTCCAAGAAGCAGCGGGTGCTAAAGTCTTCAGTTCTCACAGATAATGTTACACTTCAAACATTAACCAAGAAAGCAAAGCTTGAACATTTGGGTTGATTCCACAGAGAATAAATTAAATTTACTGTTTATAAAAAATCTCTGTGTTGCAGAGAAATATCATCTCAATTGGAAAAAAGTAATTAACAAAGAAAAATGAGTGGGAAAAAATCCAAGAAAAACCTAAGAGTTGTGACAATTTGTAAGGGCGCTCAGGTGTTCATCACTATATCAGTATCTTAAGATGCTTTTCATCTTTAAAGAAAAGTTAGTTATCCAATGCTGTGTGTGTATGCACATATACATAATATGGGTATATGGATATATAATATGTCTGAACAGACTTTCCAGGGAGCTATTATTTATATATTTTTCTACCAAGCTGGAAGAAAACACTCAAACTCTTTTTGCAGCTTGAGCACTTCCATTTCCATCCTTCAAGAGACCCTCTAAAACACTAAGAGCAAAATCTAATGTCTCTATGTGGCTCTTAGATACAGCAAAATAATATGAGTGGTTACATTAAAAAAAGTATTTGAACAAAGTGAAGAGGCTAGATATTTCAGGAACGAACAAAATCAAGAAAAAAAATTCCAAAACTAACAATTGTTTGTGTCAGATGGTTTCCTTTTTCAAGACTAGATTTTTAAGCTCATTGTACTCTGATGGCATGAAGGAGGTTTGGACCCAGAAGCTATGCCCGCACTGCTGAGGGAAGCTGCTCTCCAACACTAAGGTCAAGTGGTATGGAACAGCTTGTATCCATACTATTAAACTCCCTTCCCCTGTAAAATAGGGGGCTGCAGCTACATCACACTTGGGAGCAGTCCCTGGCCTAAGCTAACTTCTTAACTGTGCCTGGGAATCATTTGGGAGAACATTACTTGGCCAAAAGCAAGCCGGGGGGCATTTCAATAATTTAACAATATAAATAATCAAGTCCAGCGATGTGCCCTGGCACTGCTTAATTTATTAGAGCAGACACAGCTGACATGGCCAGCTGCTGATCCTTTAATAGCACAGGGAAAGCACAGATGGCCTTGGACTGCTCTCCTCTTCAAGCAGGGGTGCCGGGAGCATGCCGAAGCATATCACCAGGGGCTAGAGGAAACCCGTTCAATGCAGAGCGAGCCAGAGCTCATGCTGGTAGCAAAGATGCTGCTTTCCAGCAGCACTGCCTCCCTCCCCTGTAGGGCTGTTCAGGAAAACAAGCCAACTTTTGTTTGGTCCCAAGTCCATGAAGTGCTGGAGAATGCTGTCATAGCCTGCTGGGGCATTGAAGGAGTGACCAGGACTGGTGGTGTCCTCTAAGAAGAGTGGCCATGGTCCATACCCAGCGGTCAGAGGCAAAGTTGTCCGTGCATGGAGACAAGAGCCTCCTCTGTCCTGCTGTACAACTGGGGTTTATTCACTCCAGCAGAAATACTGAAGAGGATTGCTTTGGTGTCTGGTTTTTGGTTTATAGAAAGATATATATCCTTCACTGCTGAGAAGCATCATTCCAACTAGGGACCGTTCAGACCGACCAGGTGTGCCTCCCACCAGGGCAGCGTGCAGCTGCAGAGAGGAAACAGCCCCCTCAGGCAGGCAGTGGGATATAGGAGAACCACAGCACCTACTTTTCCAGGTGACAGAAGCTTGATGAGGAGCAGGGAGGGAGCTGCTGGGACCTGTGTGCTGCAGCAAAAACCTCAAGCAGACTTAAGGGAGAGGTCGCACAATGTGCTGCACTTTACAATCTTTAGTGCAGTTCTCAAAAAAGGTTGGTTGTTTTATTCTTGAATAGTACTATAAGTTTCTTTGGTGCATGCTTTCAAAAAATTATCTCCTTTTAATAGAATAGTTTCACTGCTGGACAACTCTGATCATTAATTTTTAAACAGAATGTCTGGAAAGGCAGCAATTACTTTTTGTAGGTCACAGGATAAAAATATACCTTTTATTTAAGAGTCTTGTTTTAAGATTTGTAATGAACTAAAACACAAACATTTAAATGACATAAAAAATTAAAAGAAACCCATGCAAGGCAGCCATGCATAGACTAGCTCCCAATGCGAGATTCAAAATACAACTATTTTGTGTCTGTCCCTCTGTTTATGTCTGGAAAGAAAAAAGTAGCCCTGAAGAATTCTATAGTTGTTCATTCTTCACAGCACTCTGCTGTGAAGTCTCCAAGGACAAGACACATGTCATGGGCCTCAACTCTTTTTCAACCCTCCAGTTAAGATTGCCATTCCAGGTTGCTGGTCACCACTGAGGGTGGACCCTCATCACTAGGTTCCAGCCTCATGTTCATCACAATCTGGACGATTGGACTCAAACATCATTTCAGAAAACTCTGTCCTCCAGCAGTGTCTCCACCAGCCACAAGCTGACACAGGCAGCATGGATGCCACATATGCACATGTCTTCAGAAGCTTGTCTCAGGGACAGTCTTCCTCCAACGGATGGTGATAGAAGGACTTCTCTATGAGCTTTTTCCTCATTCTCATTCATTTGCATTCATGCATTATGGCTGTTTAGGTAATACTTACTTACATTTCAGAGTTTCCATACTTCCACAGAAGGATTAAGAGGTTTGAATGAGGAGGATTTGGTGCAAACCTGATGTCACAGGAGAAGATCCATCTGGAGCTGTAATGTGGAAACTCTGTAACTACCTGAGGGGAGGTTGTAGAGAGGAGGGTGATGGCCTCTTCTCCCAAGTGACAGGGGACAGGATGAGAGGGAATGGCCTCAAGCTCTGCCAGGAGAGGTTCAGGCTGGACGTTAGGAAAAAATTTTTCGCAGAAAGGGTCATTGGGCATTGGAACAGGCTGTCCAGGGAGTTGGTTTAGTCACCTTCCCTGGAGGTGTTTAAGGCACAGGTGGACAAGGTCCTGAGGGGCATGGTTTAATGTTTGATAGGAATGGTTGCACTCGATGATCTGGTGGGTCTCTTCCAACCTGGTTATTCTATGATTCTATGAATTCAGTAATACAGGCATGACCTTAGACAGTTCGTATACAAAGTGTGGGGCTGATCTCAGGCCACTGACATCCGTGGATGAGCTGGCTTCTATTAGCTGACTTGACTAGAAAATGAAATAATGCCAGTGATACTTAATGAATGGGTAAATGTTGCACTAGGTTATGCATCTAGGCTGCATTCAGCCTAGAAGCTATAAAAGTGTTGCGAATATAGGTGTCTATGCCCTGAGCGCTCCACAGCTGATCCTCTTCAAAAAGGAGTGGGATTGTTTCATCTCCCTTGGAACAGCATCACCACCAGACCTGCAGCACTAGGGATCACTAAGGTTCTGCCATCTGTTCTCTTTTCCCTTCCTAGCTTCAAAAATATGGAAATGTTCATCATAGTGTAAACATCTTAGAAGCTTGGTTTATTGCATGTTGCTATTAAAATATCAACAAATTGGTCCTTCTGTCCATGCACTTCAGCCCTTTGCTCTATACTTTTCTTTCCATCTTCCCTGGAGATGTTTAAGGGATGGGTGGATGAGGTGCTATGGGGCATGGTTCAGTGATTGATAGGAATAGTTGGACTCAATGATCCAGTGGGTCTTTTCCAACCTGGTGATTCTATGATTCTATGTCTCCACTGCTGCACAGAAGCAGCTTAAAAGTCCGTCTCTGGACCAAATCACCCAGCTACAGCACACACTGCTGTAGTTGTCTTTCAGTGCAAGGATATAGACGACCACACTGACACTCTACCTAACTCAGAATCCTGTCTCTAAGGGTGGCCAGCACCAGGTGCCTAGGGAAGAGCAGAAGAACACAGCAAGCATAGTGATAATTCCTTCACGTATTCTTCAGTACTCCAGTAGGCTGCAGTTCAAGACTTTCAGACCCAAAGGTTTACTTGTACCAAACAGGACTCGAAGGGTTTTTTAGTCCACCCTTTTGAACTTGTGTAAACCTTTCTCACCTGCAATGTCTGCGGCAGAGATGTCCCCAGCTACCCTGGTAACAACATGTGGCAAAAAGAGCTACCAGAATTTGATCATTTTAAGATTTCTATTCATTAGTGTTATTTCATATTATCTCAGTCCTTGTGCTGGAACATAGCAAGCAGTCAATTAACCTCCTTGAAGCTCATATTTCCGTTCTTTCTCTTGCCATACCAGTCACCTTTTCCATGCTAAATATCCTCCTCTATCTAGTCATACCAAAAAGGTTTCATAGCTCTCGTATGANGCCAGATCTTTACAATATTCTGCATTTTCAGGATTAGACCCATTGCCAGAAATATAATGTAGGTATAGATACAAAGTGACAGAATTGCAGTTTTGGCTTAAAGGCACATGAATGTCATTCTATGCATCTCCTGCTTAAACAAAGACTTTCATCAGTACTCAGTCAGGTCATCTGTGGCTTTGTCCAGTCCAGTCTCCAAAATCTCCGAGGATGTATATCATGAAACTTCTCTAGGCACTTGTCCCAGTGTTGCCTTGCCCTCCTGGAGACACAGTTTTCATACATTGCCATTTGTTATACCATTGTACACTATCAAAAAGGATTTGGCTCCATCATCTTCGTAACTGTCTTTCAAGTAGTTGCAAGCTGCTATTAAGTCAGTCTGCCTTCATGCAGTATGTGGTCAAGCTCCCAGCCATCTTGACAGAACTTCACTGGACCTTCTTCAGTTTGTCCACATCCATCCTTAAGCAGAGTGTCCTAGTGGTAGCCTCATAAGCGCTGAGGAAAGGGGTATAATGCCTTCCCTTGATCTGTTGGCCACCTTCCTCCTAAAGTGGCTCAGCATATAGTTTGCCTTCTTTGCCACTTTGACTTGTATTCGTCACTGAGTAAATCCCATACCATAAATCCCCAGTCCTTTAAAGCTGCAGTCAACAAGATTCTGGTTTAGTAATTGGTTTTAATAATTTTTTTAGGAAAATATATCACATTTTTTTCAGGTGTGACTGTACATTTGTCGTCTCATCTGAACAGCACATTGCACAAGTCTCTACAGTCTTTTCTGTTAAGAAATGTTTGTTTTCCTAACAGATGTACAGCAACGGTCACATGCATAGTGAAACAAGGCAACCCCTGCTTCAAAAGAAAAAACTTGGGTGACAGGAGATATGGCATGGGTACTGAAAGCAGATAGGCAAACCTGAGTTGACTGGGAAATACTGATGGTTTGGTATCAAAAGCAGCAGTTTCTGTGTCAGATGCTTAGTCATTACGCTTCATTGCTGTTTTCTATGTTTGATCAATGTAACTATGGCTATAAAGGAGCCACAAAGAAAGTCCTTTGAGTTGCTGACTTCACATATGAGGTAATTTTTCACTGAAGCTAATATAAAACATCACGTCTTCTGAACAGGAAAATAAATATCACAACAGAAAGACTTACCATGGTATGTCAGCTGGAAAGACAGAAAATCCCAAGCATCCAGGTCCTTCGGGCATTCTGGAGTTCCAGGACGATTTTGTCAAGCAGGTCCTAGGCATTTGCTAGTCTGGACACCTGCACTCATGTAAGAGTGGAGGGCTGTTCTCACCTTGGCAGTTAGCTTTCAGTTTGGGAATGTGCTTGTGAGATTGTACCTGGAAGCCTTCACCAGTTAAATGGGATGACACAATAATTTTAAACAAGCTCACTGATCATCCTGCCAGAAACATGTTATTGCCATTCCTGAAAATGTCATACTATTAAACCTCTTGTTGACACATCCTCTAGCAGTAAGGGCTGGGGGTGCAAAGATAAAAGGCCATTTTTGTGTGAAATAACCATGAAAATTCATTGTGAATATTTGAAACTAGATGCATAACACCAGGGTAAAATCAAAAGTAGTGAAATTTTGACACAGCTGATTTTACAATAATTGCAGTATGAAAAGAGGAGGCAATTATTCAGAGAATTAGTCCAAACCCTCTCAGAAGCACCAGAGCACAATTTTCCTTAAAATGGCTATATTCCAAGGAAACTGGATATATTCAGCCCATAAACATATTACTATATTTGCTGAGAAAGTAACAGAAGCTTTCTAATTTGATCGTATTTCCAACACAGAGTAAGTATCTCATAAACTGTATAAAGACAAAAGATAAACTCTATGAATTTCCTCTCTGCTAACCCCGTTTGCTTTTAGTAATGGTAGGAAAAAAAATTATCAAAGATTAACAATTTTTGTTGAGACTTGTAACATAAAGAGACACTTTTTTTCTCTCTATGGATAAAAATCATCCTGCTCCTGCTCTAGTCACAATTAAAAATCCCAGTAGTCCACAATTATACCCCTGAATGTCTGAGGCAGGCAGAGTCTAAGAAACATCCCAAAAGACCAGAGCAGACAGAGTTTAAAAGGGAAGTATTCCTCTTCACTCCTTGACTACCATCTTCTTGTTGCTGAGGAAAGGGGCAAGTCTCCTAATTCCCAATATAATATCTCTGTACATTATCTAGTTAGAATAAAGGCTAAATTCAAAACTAAATCACGCAAGTAGAAATTCAGTGCCTAATTTACTGTAATATTAGGCCCTTGGCTCCTATTCTCTTCAGTTCATAAAGGCAGATTGGCTAGAGGGACTGCAAAACACAAAGCAATAACGTAAAATAAACTATTAAAGCAAAGGACATCATGTTCCTTTGATTCTGACACACACCCACACACATACGCCCACACACACACACAAGCTCCTCTGGAGTAAAAATTCTGAAATGTGGAACGTCCAGTATACAACAAGGCTGTAAAATAGACTTATTAATTTTTTATGTACATGTCCTGTGTCATTAAGCAGTTTTCCTAGGAAAAAAAAGCCATGACATCTACATGATTTTTTTTTTTTTTACTGCTGGAAAGGTAATTGCTTTTTCAGTAGAAGTCATTTCAAGCTATTTGCTATACATTGAGCGACATGTCGGACAAGTAATTTTATGTTCCTACAACAGCAAAATAGAAAAGCAGCAGAGTGACAGAATAAACACAACACAATCCTTCTCTCCCCTTCAAATTACAGCATAGAAAGCACTAAAAAATACAATGTCCAGCTATTGATTTCACAGTGGACATTAATCCACTCCCAATTCTTTTGCAACAGTTCATATCTACATTTCTTTCAAAAGAATTGCAACTCTCTAGAAACTTAAGCAAGAAAGTTGTTAAAGTTTGATTTACAGAAATCCCTTTAAAAAATTGAACTGTTTTTCTATTTGGACAGAATTTCTCTGATTATGGCAGTGGACTGATTTTCCCTTTCATGTTTTCCTGGCTTACTCTACCCCCATGTTCAGGCATCCACATTCCATTGTAAATCCTATGTACAAAACCCTCAGCTCAAGGTGGTAAACTTACTGCTGAACAGCACTTATCAGCTATAGCATTTGCACAAGAATTAAAAACAGACTTGTACATGGGAAGCAAAAAAACCCCAAACCTTTTAGGACCTGGAAATCTAGGAGAGTTCTAACAAGGAGAGAAAACAGCGCAGTGCTCCTACTGAAAGGCAAGGGGGAAAAAAGGGTAAGGAAGTCTGGAGCTGTCACCTCCATGCTGGACGCTGCCATACTGAACTGGATTCAATATTGAGCTCAGATTGCACCATTCTCCACGTTTCATAGCAGATATTTCACAGCACTTGGAGAAAGAGAGCTAAGGAGGCCAATTAACACTAGTTTGTTGAAAAGCATGCAGCGTCTCCCAAGGATTCTTTGATGTCCAGTTAAAACTGATTCAGCATGCTGAGGAAAGTAAAAAATTAGTCAGGTTATTATTGTGTGCTCTAGCTTACTTTTCCTCCTTGTCCATATCCTCTTTCCCAAAAGAGTCAAGCCCATGTTGGCAGAAAAAGGATAGATGCTTTTGATGAAGAGAGTTTATTTTCAAAATGTGCATTGACAGTCCTAAGCATGCAAAACAGAAAACAAAAGGCTAATACTGAATGCAAAAAATGCTTCCAAATGCACGATTTTACCGGATAGGCAAACAGAACTTCTTACAGAATAAATCAAAGCAATGAAAACAGAAAAAAGGAACATGCTGAAGCCCATACTTCAGCACTTAGATAAAATACATACAAAAGATAAAGCAAGTTTTGTAAGCAATTCACTAACTTGTTGTTCTAATTCCATGATTTTTCATAAATAAAATTACGAATACATAACGTAAACATCCAGATGCAGTACATCAGTTTTCTCATTTGCAAATCCAAGTCCAAAACAAATGACTTGCCTTCTGTGCTTGGACTCAAAAATAGAAATAAGTAGAGAAGGTTCACTTTTGGCTCAAGTGATTGGCTTTGAATTGGCTTGCTGAGCTAGACAGCAGCAATAAGCTTTCATTTTGTAGAATATAATCTTAAATTTGGCACTTGGTCTCCCTGCAGTCCTCTGACACAATGGCATCTATTCAGATCGCCTACTTCAGTTGCCTAAACACAAGTGCTGAACAACTCAAAACAGAATGCCTGGCTACAGCAAGCATCAATAATAAAATAATTCAGAGTACCCAGCTTAGGGCTACTTAGCCTGAGAAAGAAGGCCCCTGAAGAATGATTCAAAGCACTAAAGAAGACACCAACTTCCCCCTGCTGCCTGGAAGCCCCTTAACAACGAAGAAATAATCCTGAACGTTTCCTTAGGAGTGCTGGTGCATTGTTGAAAAGACAGGTGTCCAAAGGAGAAGAGAAGGGGTCTCCCAGCAGGCACTACTCTGAAAGTTTTGCATTAAATGTTTATGTCTGCAGAAGTTTGGAATGACAAGACCTCTCCTGTGGGTGCCACATCACTAATGCACCTCCTTCTCATGTTGCCCCATCAAGATCCCCAGCTCAGGATGAGCAAGACCTGAACGCCTACCAGTCACAAATCTAGGGTCAGCAGTGAGCTGAGCTCATCACCCTTTTTTTTAAGGACGTGCATTTTGCTACCTTTTTAGAGGTCATCTAGCAGAGCTTGTCTTTGCATAATTTCACCTACTAAAGCAGCACAGTAGATATGTTTCCCTGAGCAACTCATTAGCTAAATGAAGAAGCCTATATTCCAGCCTGCAGCTACAAACTAGGAGCTGATGCACCGCTAATAACACAGTGAAACTTTGTTTTGATATATTCTACAGTATTTATATATATATTGCCAGAACACCTTTATGCCAAGTATAGGATGGATGAGGCTCAACAAAGTAGTGTTACAGTGAAAATCTTACAAACTGGAATGACGCTAAGGCAATTAGCTAAACTGAACTTTTCCTTCCTCTGCTTCTATTTTTCAGTGTAAATAAATGCAGCATGAATGTAGAACAAACATAACCCTTGCAGCATCTCCAGTCCTGTCTTCCTAGTTTCTGATCGAATTGTTTTATTCTGTGATTTCGTTTTCCCAGTACTACTATTCTAATCCAATGCAGCATACAGATATTGTACATAATAAAATTGTAAAATGTACAAAAAAATTCCATTCATAGTTACAGCAAGTCACATTAAAGCTAAGGTGGTCTGCCAAATAATAGCCTGTAAGCATACCAGGGTGATTTTTCCTCTGTTAGCACAGGCAAATATAGAATACTTTAACTGGAATTAGTTGATATTCTGACTTCCAGCTAACACAAGTAGGTACAGAACAAGAATTACCACCTGGTACTATTAAGAAAACTTTAGCAATATTTGTCCATTTGATTAAGTCACTAGCATGTTTCAGGTTGTCATCAGTGTGCCAGAAACAGAAGACAGAGACCCACAGCCCTATCCTTCAAAAGCAACTGTATGCCAAATGGGACCCTACATCCTCTGAGCTTGGTCAGTTCTCTTATATTCACCCCAAGAGACTTCCTACTTCATCTTTTCTACAACTTCACTTCTTCACGTTTCTGTTTTCACATGAAATAGCACTTTCTTTCCTTGTGAAGCTGGGGGGTTTATTAAGCAAAATTATCAGAACACCTAGGGCAGTATCAAAAAATGCTTTGTGGGATTTCATGTTTTCGGCCACAGGTTGCTTCCTCTCCAAGGATGATACCTGATTGGCCATAGTCTCATCATCAAGTAAAATAAACCCCAAATGCCCAGATATCATAAATGTCTGATTGTCAAGTACAGACATCTGGTAGATCTGGTCATAATAACTTGTAAACTCAATGACGGGGGACAGGACAAGAGGGAATGGCCTCAAGCTCCACCAGGGGAGGTTCAGGCTGGACATCAGAAAAAAAAGTCATGGAAAGGGTCATTGGGCATTGGAACAGGCTGCCCCGGGTTGATTCACCTTCCCTGGAGGTGTTTAAGGGAAGGTCCTGAGGGGCATGGTTTAGTGTTTGATAGGAATGGTTGGACTCGATGATCCGGTGGGTCTCTTCCAACCTGGTGATTCTATGATTCCATGATTTCTAGGCACCATAAATAAAACTCATTGTAACAAGGACAGTAATTAGGGGTCATGAACTAAAATCTAGAGCATACAAAATTCGGCTGTGCACATGCTTAGAACAAGTTGCTTTATACTCAAAAACTAGTAAGTGTACTACAGAGAAAGTTTCAACTTATAGTTACAAAACCATGAAATTAAAATTACAGAGTTTGTGAAAAGAGAAAATTATCTTTGAAAACTAAGTCATATACATAAGATAATTGGCATCTACTATTTAATTCTGCATCACTTATATAGCGCCACTTGTGTCCAAAGCAGTATGCATTGTCTGAGATGGGGTAAGGTGAAGACCTGTTCATTTTGCAGAGTCAGTAGAAATATATGGCTCATACTTCAAGATATAAAATATTGTGAGCTGTATCCTGACTGTAGATTTCGATCTTGCTTATTTGCCTCTTCAGCCACACCCAGGTGAGACATGCATCACCCTGTTGCCGGGGATCACTTCTTCATTGATATTTTGCATAGACATATACACTTCAGTGTCAGTACCCTGTGTTTATGATCTCTGCTTGCTCACATCACGAGCAAGTTCTCCAATTCCTCCACCTCATGGCTGCCTTTCCTGATCAAAGCGTTTAATGGTTTTATCATACAAAAACATTGCCCAGGCTAAAATTAATCTTCAATACCACAGAGGCCTGAAATTTGATTGCTGTGGGAATTCCTCCAGCTTTGCAGCATTTAAATTCTCAGCCACAATCCCGTGTTAATGTAGAAGTTATTGTGTCTTGAATAGATTTGTGCTTTCCCAGAACAATATTAGATTAGAGCTTAACACGTCTGTATTGCCCAGCTTTTTGTAGCATGGGTTTTTTTGCAAAATTAAATTCAGCTTCACCTAGTACATACTAATGAGTTCAAGCTTCTTCTGTTTACATGCTGGGATTTTCCTAAGGCTTATGTCACAGGTTGGAAAGTCTACTGAGTATACTGCTTGAAAGAAATAATGAGAAAAGAAGAGTTGAAAATTAAGTCCTTTAGTAAAAAGACAAAACTAAGAAAATTCCCCAGCCCTCCAATTAAAAGCTTGCTCATTCAGGTCTGGTAGGTTGCCAGTAGACTACACACTGACAAAATCCATTTTGGATTTTTTAGACATGAGCAAAAATTCTGTAATTTTATAGAGCCAGCATGAAAATCACTGGCATAATGACAAGCTCCAGCAATAAGAACATTCAGTTAAATCATTACACAGAAACATAAGCACTGATGAAATTTCCACAGCTTTAATAAGGCCAGTATGGAATTCATGGGCCTCTATGAAAAGTGTGTTTAATGATGATGGGCTGAGTCATTGAGTGCCATCATTTATTTAAAGTCCTAAAAGGGAAGCTTGCTTGCACTCTGGATTTGTCTAATCAGCAATAAAAAAATACAACCTCTATGAACAACTCTATCTCTGCGTCTTTCATCCTCCCCTGCACTAGCACCAGAGAAGAAAAAGAAAACATGAGTTTTGCAGCATTCTCATAAACTGATAACTAGCCAACCACTGGTGAATGAAGGGCAGAGTTCAACTCCATCCATGGGTCATGGTAGTGCTTTAAGTGATGCAGAAGAAGGATTATTACAACAACTGCTGAGGAAGTTATCAAAGTAAAGAAAGAACAAGTGAACTGGGGTTAAGGTGTACAAGAGAAAAATCCATGTATACAGGAAAAGAAACAGAGCAGGAAGCTCCTGGTTTTAGAAGTATGACCAAATAAATCCAGCATATAACTGATGATGCACAGAATGGGGGACAGCTGAAAATTAGAAAGGCTATGTCTATACCTGTAAATCAAACAGCATCAAGCCACTACTCACATTCAACACTAACAGGCTAGATTCTTCACACCATTAAATTCTTAGTGATCCCTGGCATAGTTCAGGACAATTTCAACTAACATTACTCAAAAATTTCCATTTATGGTTCAAATATTACTATGGACAGGCAGTTGGCATGTAGCACCTTTTATTAGAGAGGAGAATGGTTTAGCAGTGTGGATATCGGATGTCACACGTCATTTGGTAACAGCACCAGGCATCATGCCCAGGCAGTTTCAATTTATTGATGTAAATATAGCTAGAATGTCCATCTCTCTTGTTTCAGTCATAGGAGTTATACCTGGACTCATTTCTGCATTTTTCTAAAGAAAGAGAGCAGGAGGGGATGATTTTCCGTTCCAGATCACTGCTTGAGAGTGCGGGATACTGGCATTTATTGCAGGGCTGAAATGGCTGAGTTCTAGGAGAACAGGCAGATCTTTTAGAAGAAATTACATCAAAATCAGAAAAAAAAAGAAATCTCAAATGAATGTGTCACAAGATTACTTACATGGTCATTTTTATTTAATTTGCTTTACTTAGGTTTTAGACCAGTTCTCGAGCACAAAAAGTACTTTGGATTCCATATGAAGTCCTCCATTTATTAAGATAAATTTGAAATCCCTCTTTAGGGAGTAGACAAAATCAAATCCAGTACCAAGAAGGAGAATCACATATTTCAGTACTCATGGGAGAAGCAAAACACTAGTAAAATAAATGCACAGCAGGTAAACACAGATCCTCACATTCTCTTTCAAACTGCATTTTTAGAGGAATATTTTGTTAAGGTTAATACTACTGTTAAATTTGTTGTGGAGAGCTAGGTATGCTTACCCTGCCACATGAATACTATTCTGTTGACATTTCCCATGCTAAATAAAGCCTTCTTTAGCTGTTTAAAATTCGCCATGCAATAGCCAGTGTTTGTAGAAAGGTGCTAAACAAAGAGAAGGATAAAGAAAAGCGAGAAAAACGCTTCAAGCAAAGTTTCCTACAATCATCTTCTTACTGTAATTACCACCACAAAGCATAGTAAAAAAGTACAGAACAAAACAATTCACCTAACACGGTAAAATAATAAGAGTCTGATTCTTATTTCTTGATATTAATTAGTATTAGTAAGAAAGAAGTCAGCTCATCAGTATTTTACAACCTTCTATTAGTGTAAATGACAATACAAGATTCAAAAGAGTGGGGGTTGACACTTTTGGGGACATTAAGCTTATTTCCTTCCAGACCCTGTTCTTGCCTGTTTTCAATGTTCCCACTTCCAAGTAAGCACTCAGCCGTGCTGTTTTCATCAGTATCTCTGTTCTCAAGTGCCTCAATGCTGCAGGGTAAAGTTTGCAGTCAAGATAGTTTGCTCAGGAGGATGCTGACCGTGGCCTATCCTTCCTCCTTAAAGAGCAGAGAGAAACATCTGTGGAGTAAGTCTGATTTTCTGAGGAGCTAAAAGTTATTACTAAGAGAAGCAAGGCAAGAACAGAGAAAAAAGTAGGATAGGTCCAGGAGGGGACATCGGAGAAAAACAAGTCCTGAGTTGCCGTGCTTTTTATAGATGTAAAGGGATTGCCATTTAAATGTTGATGTTTGCCAAAGTAAATCAAATATTTATTAAGAAAATTGCCTGTTTGGGTGGAAAACTGGAGCTTTTCAGAAGCAATGATGTGCTTACCTGGAGCAAACAGATTTTTTTTTTTTTTTAATTATCATCCATTATAAACAAAAGTAAAAAAAACAGACCTTGACACAGCATAATCAGAGCAATTGCTCTGCACAGCAATAGTTGGAAATAACCCAGGTTTCACAGCATTTGATAGTTAATGTACCTCAGCTTCCCACAGGCACTTCTAAAAGACCTGTAGTCACTGCTATGGGCAATGCCAGTAAAAGAGGTTGTGTTGCACAATATTCTGATGGGGGCTGTTTCTGCTTCTTTGTACTGCTGAGGGAATTTCTGCTTTGCCTTACTGCTCTAGAGCAGATTACCTTGCAAGTGTTTAGTGCAGTGCCTGATTATACCTGACTAAGATATTAAAAAAAACAATATGTC
The DNA here is from genome assembly GCA_013389865.1 of Piaya cayana. Lineage (NCBI taxonomy): Eukaryota > Metazoa > Chordata > Aves > Cuculiformes > Coccyzidae > Piaya > Piaya cayana. Next base: position 24,677 of record WAAB01024231.1, read on the forward strand.
CTTGCCAGGAAACATGATCACCTAAAACATTCTAATAGCTGTGAGATATTTTATCCACAGAAAGGAATCATGTCATTTTAGTTTAAATGCCATTGCTGAAAAATAAACTTGGTCAGAGAAATTCCCAGTGTTTGTTTGCTTTGAAACAGCCAGACTTTATCAGTGCTGCCCCAGTATATCTCTGCTGCAGATGAACCCTTTAGAAACAAGAAGACATAATACAGAGAAAATGACTGTTGCATAAATGTCTTTTTGCCATTACTGAGACTGGAAATTGTTCCCACAGACACTTTGTGAAAATTTCCCCCCAGCTAGTTAGGTGTAGAATCACCTTGGGCTTTTTGTCTATTTGTGATAGTTCACCCAATTTTACATAGGAATGTGCACTGAAGTACTTCTTAGAAAAGGCTCAGATGAAGGGCATTTAAAAGCTAGCTATATATCACGTGGTTTTCAAGCACTTGAACAACAGGTTAAGTGTAATTAGGCTTTGGAAAAGAAAAAAATTTCTACAGCTGTTCCTCTCTGGTGTCATTATTTCTTGCAATTTCCAGTTCAGCTTATTTTTCATGTTACAGAGCACAATCATGAAAGTACTGTTGTTCATGTTCAAGGAAACTCAGCTGTGAACACCTGGCATATTTTATGACCGTTCTCATTGCAGGGTCATACAATAATTTGTGTGAATTACCATCAGAGCCAAAACTTTTTTTTGTCAATGTGAGTTGACTTACAACAGCTTACATAAGGACTGGATGTTTTTTTCTTACAATTTGAAATGTACAAAGAGATAGTTGTGAAATGACCAATTTAAAGAAATTAGACCGCTGCAGAAGTTCAGTTGTCAAAATGTTTAACAAGAAAAGATTTGATGAAAACTAGAGTGCTATTATTTTTAGAGATGTAGCAACAACATTAGATAGCTGGGAACTATATTTACAAAGTTATCTAACATTTATAGCAAGACCTCATTCTGCTCTTCTTGCCGTAGCTTGCCTAAACTCCTGCTTCCACCTCCTGTTTAAATATGGTTACTTTTACTCAGCCCTACACTCCTGCCCATTCAAATTGTAGGCTCTCTCCCAGCCCTTTTAAATACAACAATTATCTCTTTTTTCCAGAAAAATCCTTGCAACCCAAGCCACAGCAGTCCTGTCCATCCTAGCTCTCAACATCCCAGTCAGCACCGTAGCCTTCCAGAGTGGTTCCTGGCACCTTGTCTTGCCAGCCCTTGACATCTTCTTGGTTAGCTACATGCACATCCACTTAGATGATCTCAAAAATCACTCTTCGAGGTTATTACTGGGTTTTATCCCTTCCTGTTTCCATGTCTTGTGCCCCTCAGCTACACCAACACCCCCTAACAGAACTTTGTGCCCCTGCCACCACCACCCTACACCTGGGCTGCCCCTCACTGCCCTTGCCTTACTCTTGCAGCGCTGGGGTTGCCCACTCACACTTGACTTAAATGTTTTAAATAAAAATGGTATCTGGAATTATTTTAAAATGCTTTATAGCTTAATATACTTTCAACATCCAGGCTATGCCATCAAAATTCCTGAAGTGGCAGAGAGAGAAAATATTAAGAGAAAATCTGGCTGTGCACCAGCACAGCCCAGCTAGTATTCTGTTCCTTCTATTTTTCTTGTTTAATGAATGCTCATGGAATGAAGCCTGGTTGTACACACACACATGAAAACTGTAATTCATTAGTGGATAACCCTTATAAATGTCTCAAAGACTATAACTTTTAGTAATGTGCTAAGGAAAGACTTCTATGATGATTACAAGATAATGAACACATTGCAATCTCGGTTAAATCTATTCTGGGAAGATAAAATGAGCCAAAATTAATCTAAATAAAAATTTCAAGGCTGTGTGTCTTGAGAGTTTGAAAAATGTAATGTCCTACAACCAATGTCCAGACAATGTAACAGTCAAATATGAATAGCATTTAGATGCCAAGAGAAGGCAGAGAGCTCTACTTCAAAATTAAAAAAAAACAAAACAAATTACAGATATCTGTAAATTCTAGAGTAATGAGAATTGTAATGAGATAAATAAGAGGAAAGCAATGAAAGGGGTATAAGTTAATTTCTTAGATCCTTATGATACAAAGCTTGGCATGTAGTTTTTCTTCTTTTACCAGCATTTTTCTGTAACTTGCATGCTTTTTACTTTTTTATTTTGGTTCCTCCTCCACAAGGATTTTGATTGTTTACTTTCTTTGAATTCCTGGATGATATTTTCCAAGGCTTAAGGAATTTCATGAATATGTTAGTGTATGCTGTACAGTAAGTTTTCAGATGGAAAAGCAGTCATAATGACAACTCTGGGAAGAATGTGCCTACAGGGCAGTTGAGGCAGCACCATAGAAGTCTTCTGCCTTTGAAACTCACCTTTGGAGACAGCCTTTCCTGACCACAGGAGAAAAAATTATTTATGTCCAAGCAAGCAACTGCATGCAGTAGAACAAACTGTTCCGAGGATTGTTCCACACTCAAATAATTCAGGCTTTGGCGCACAGAATAGATCTCGGCACCACATGCACCAACAGTTGCTGCCCTACAAATATGCTGCTGTACTGCAGACTTCTCCTCCTGTAATGCTCACACTTGCAAGTAATCTTGCCTCTCCTATTGCTGTCTCCTGCCTGATCCTATACGCATTCTGAAGTAGTGACAGTGCTTTCACTGAGGTAAATTGCATAAGATCAGAGTCACTGCAGCAGCAAAGGTAGCTACCTTACTTGAAGACTAAGACAATACCATAAAGACACTATAGAAACAACCATGATCTTAGCTGAGGACAGTTTAGCCTCCTTATCATTCACAGTAATGACAGGTCATAGCCATTCTGAAAAAGCATAAAAACTAGAAAGATGGTTGCATTAGTTGATGAAAATACCTTCTGAAATCCTAACACCATTAAACCAGTAGTAATACAATAAGCCCTGGTAATTCTGTACAAGCTAAGCCAGCCAGAAGGATTCTGAGAAGGATTTTCAGTGTCTGTATTCTCAGAAATTAATTGTTACTTCCTAGGAATAGGATTCTAAATATAACAAAAAAATCTCAACTAAGGAGTCTTACACTGTTCCCATAAACCTGTAAAATAACAATGCAAACACACAAGCCTTTTTTTTTTTTTTTGTAAAGTGTATCACAGAATGCTGATGTGTAGAGTCGAATTATGTTCTCAGGAATAAATCTCTGGAACCACCTGTGGATCTATCCACTTATGTCATATCATATCCATTACAGCCACATTTGAACACCATCCAACTACTAACAATATGAATAACAATCTCCATCTCCTTTCCCACAATAGGATTGCATTCATCTTCATTTCTGTGCGAGCAGATTAGTTGGTTTGTGTATCTGGTGCCTGTATAGCGTACATAACAGCTTGCCCAGTGTCTGGGCACAACATACAGTAAGTATAATAAGAAATGACAGAAGTGAAGTAACAGCTGGTTTGTCTGGTAATATTGTGAATGTACACAAGCATGGGAAATTCAGCAATATTGCATTTGCTTTTGAAAGTAAGTATTATTTATCACGCCAGCATTTCTGTCATTTTGTAGAGACAGATTATCATCTCTGCTCCTGAAGATTTCCTGTCACACTGGTTTAACAATGTGTGCATCTCCTTGTAAGATAAACCCTCTATGAAATACTGGTAGTGAGATTTTGATTTTCACAGTCATTTAATAAAAAGTACTTGATTATTCATTCTGCAGGAGTCTCTCTGGATATAGCAAGTTCACTTTCATCAGGGAGGTGCTTCAGTTATAAATCACAGGATACCAAACTGGGAAGATAAAACTCTCAAAGATCACGTAAATTAACAGAGAACAGATGAACACTTCATAAATAGTGATTCAAGATTGAAGGCCACTTCAATTTATCACTGAATATTTACCAAGGCAGTACATGGACTTGTATGCCTTTTACTGTTTTTATAGGGTCATTACTGTATTCTAGCTCAATCCATTCCAATATGACTGATATAGTCAGGTCATCAACCCTTTGTTAGCTTCTCTGCAAAACTTGTATGAAGCATAATGTTAGTAATAAACTATATGTTCATCTTTGGAGATAAAAGAGCTAGGACTTTCAAAGGTTGTGCCTATTCTATGTGACTGGTTGCAGATGGTTACACAATGATTTGTAGAATCACTGTATGTACAATTTAAAATCAGCTTGATATTATGAATTCTCTGTATTAAATTTGTGAAGACTGCAATTTCACTTCATACACAGAGTCTGTCTTCCCTATGTGTTGGTTGTTTTATCTCCTTATTTTTATTTTGCACTGAAAATGGTGATTCAAGGCTAACAGCTGAGCAGTGTTGCCACCTTCCTGCCAGCATGTGTCACATAACTTGCTATGGTGACTTTCAGCAGCCATTCACTCCTAACATTCTCACTCATATAAACACACATGCAGTATCTTAGGAGCATTAACAAGGTCCTCCCTCTATGTACATCTTTGCATACATCACTTCTGACCATATGGTAGGACTACACATGTGTATCAATTTTCTTAAGTGACTTAACATGCACATCTCAGAGCACAGTAAGAAGGCATGTCAGCTGCAATAAATATATTCCATCTCCCACCTTGTGATGGAAAAGCCCACTGAGTCTTCAGAAGGAAGAATGGTAGTATCTACATGTTGCATGTAGGCCATCCCTTTGGGAGTGCATGCAGCTAGGCTCTCCTGGACAAGCCCTTTTTTATGATTTGGGACATTTCAGTGGAGGAAATCTGAGGGATATATCCATTTGTGTGGAGATTCTGGCCTGCTGTATGTGAGGAAGCTCCTTAGTTTTTGTTGCCTGTGCATAACCCAGCTCAAGAACATCTGCTCAACCAACTCTAGAACTAGACAGGGCTGCTGGAGAAGTAGCATATTTGCTGTAGCACAAATCTCTCATATCCAAGCTGCCTTGATTTTTTTATATATAAGCAAACCAACATTACCCCCACAAACAGTGGATCTGACATTTCTGAATAGCCGAGACTTGCTGCACATTTATGATACAAAATATAAACATGCATTCCTAAGGGATTTCACTTCTGCCTAAAAGCAGGAATCAGTTTCCCATAGATCACCAACAACCAGATCCCCAGGGTGAGAGCTAAGAGTATGCTGAAGGTGAGGCCGACACAACGCACCTCTCAGCCCTCACCAAATTTTCTTGAAGAAAGTTGTTTCCCTTCTTACGTCCCCAATCCTAGGGAATTTCCACTCTGGTGGGTCCCCTAGGTACTTCTGTGAGTACAAGCTACACTGAGAGCGCTAACAAATGTTTCCATGAAAACATCAACCCAGGAGAGCATTCTCACTGAAATAACATAATAGAGGTAATTATACAGAGAAACTGGGTCCAACTGGTGATTAGAGAAATAAAATAAAACAAACAGTTGATACTCAAAACGTTTAAAATTTATTAACCTACCTAATAATTTTTTTTCATGATTACTCATTCCTACTGCAACAAACATGCTATTTATTCCCCTACATTTCAAATCACTTTGTCTGGGTTTTTTTCTCTACATTGGCGAAAATATTTGGCTGGAGCATTGCAATATCTCTAGAAAAGTCAACAGAACAGCTTGCCAAATAATGTCTGTAGACACATACAAAAGCTAGAATGAAAAACAAAATGTTGATGCTGGCTTATAAACAGGAGTCTGGCATTCAAGGTCAGTGAGATGCAACCAGTTTGTTTGTTCTCCTGGGGGTAAGTATTAAGCCTCTGAGGCTTAGAAGGGAATTAAGCCCAGACATCTCATTTTCTAAAGAAGTGATGTACTCAGCAAGCTATTCTATAATGAGCAAGGGCACACTCATCATGACTTTTCATCGCCACCTAAAAGACAGAGATATGCTTTTTTTTTTTTTAGAGAACAGATGTAGATAAAGACATGTCCACACTATAGCTTCTCCACCTTCTTCTTACCTACCTTTACTTACAAAGCAGAAGTACCTAAGCTTGCATCTGCATTTGGTCTAATGTCAATAGCAGCAGTGTTCCCAGAGAGCTTAGCTCAGATGCTAGGCACAGACTCTGTCCCCCAGAGATGCAGTCCTTCACTGACTAGAAACGAAGTACAGGCATTTCAGCTGGAAGCTTAAAGTTAGTAGAAAAACACAGGTACCAATACAAAGGTTTATCAAGTAAGTCTGTGGGGCACCCACCTGGATTGAACAGAAAACATCACATACAACTTTCAGCTTTGGATCACACATTGTGGGTTAAGCATCTGAAAGCCATGCACACGTGTTCTACTACACCAATGGGTTTTCCCCTCTCCTTCCTGTTAGCCAGCCCCAGAGTCAGTTTCAAGTTTAACAGATCTAATTAGACCGTTAAAGAACGGAAAACCTTAGAAACCTTGATACTAGAAAAACATGTGTAACTCCAAGACTACAGAAGTCTTTTGAGCAGTTCACACTTAGTTCTTCCACCTCTCAGGGTTGTGCTGGTCCTGCATCCAGTGGGTCATCTAAAACCTTGGCTGCTAGAAGCAGCTGCTGAGACCAAATTTGCTGGGTTGCAACCCACCTGTGCTCCTAGCTCAAGGGCCATTGCCACCTCCCATTCTTGTGCCTGGAACTTTCTGTAGCTCTCAGAGTGGTTAAACAGGCATCTTATCACTCTCAGTCCTGATCATGGAATCATAGAACTACTTGGTTGGAAAAGACCTTAGAGATCAAGTCCAATCGTACCTGCCCACTACTAAATCATATCCATAAGTACTTCATCTACTCATCTCTTAAATACCTCCAGGGATGGTGACTCAACAACCTCCCTGGGAAGCCTATTCCAGCACCTCACAAACATTTAAGTGAAGAAAGTTTTCCTGAAGTCTAATCTGAACCTCACCTGGTGCAACTTGAGGCCACCTCATCCTACCACTTGTCACCTGGGAGAAGAGACCAAAACGCACCTAACTACAACTTCCTTTCAGGGAGTTGCACACAGTGATAAGGTCTCTCCTCAGCCTCCTCTTGTCCAGGTTAAACAACCCCAGTTCCCTCAGCTGCTCCTCATAAGTCTTGTTCACCAGCTTTGTTGCTATTCTCTGGACACGCTCCAGCACCTCAATGTCTATCTTGTACTGAGGTCCCAAAACTGAAGCCAGCATTCAAAGTGTGGCCTCACCAGTGCAGAGTACAGGGACAGGATCACTTCCCTGGTCCTGCTGGACACAATGTTTCTGACACAGGCCAAGATATCACTGGCTTTCTCGGCCATCTGGGCACACTGCTAACTTGCATTCAGCCTGGAGTTAACCAGCACTCTCAGGTCCTTCTCTGCCAGCAGCTTTACAACCACTCTTCCCCGAGCCTGTAGAGCTGCATGGGGTTGTTGTATCCCAGGTGCAGGACTCTGCACTTGGCTTTGTTGTACCTCATAGTGTTACCCTAAGCCCATTGATCCAGCCTGTTCAGATCCCTCTGTAGAGACCCCCTACCCTCAAGCAGATCGACACTTCCTCCCAGTTTAGTGTTGTCTGTGAACTTACTAAATAAAGGTGGAGAGCAATGCTAATACATCAAACAGCAACAAGGCCTGACAAAGTTTGTACCTGAGTAATTTTAATTGAATTAATGGTGTTACTCAGCACTACTGTGACTCACCTATGGTCAAAGGCGGGGTTTTAGGGTTATGCAGAAATTAACACGTGTCCAGTAATGAACAAACCTGATCCCAAGCCAGAGGATTTGCACAAACTCTTTCTGCATATACATGCCTGCTCATTTTGGTGAAATCTTTGTACCCATACACATTTGGGGATCTTTTGGGGCTTAATGATGTTACAAAAAAATAGAAGAGGCAGGGAGATAATGAAGCCAAGTATACTGTTTGTTTAATCCACACACAGTTTGGTCCAACATCCTTTCTTGAGGCCACATTCAGGCATGAGGAGTTCAAATCAAATAGATACTTGCTCCATACACAGCAGCACTTAAGCCAGGAGCATTACTGTTGGTATGGAAACTATACAGCATAGACACAAGAAGCACAGGACTTACCAGCAGACCCGGTCCCTTCTCACATAGCTGTGGTCACAGCCATTAGGCTACACAACTCTTCCCTGATCCTCTCAAGGCACTGTGGCTCTCTTTGGACAAAGGAATCAAACTTGTCTGGCACCTTCTGATGAAGATGTCCTACTGTGGCCTCTTCACACATTACCTGCTGACTGTATGCATTTAAAGCACTTCTGACATTATCAATGAGTTTTCTGAATTAAAAATAACTGATGACAAATGTGAAACAATTCTGTGTTTTACTGTACAAAAGAAAGAACACAATGTCATCTGTATTTCCTAATTATACATTTTAAATTCTGTTGCTGTATAATAATGCAAAAATTAACAGAGATACATGATATGAATCCAATTACTAAAGACCAACAAAACGAAATTCAAAGACGAGATGAAAATGTATCATAATGTTTTAGTGTGTGTGTACACTGCATAAAATTACCACATAAAATTCTGATCCAAATCATTCTATGCCAAATGTTCCAGTGTTAAGCTTCTAGAAACAGAAATATAAGAAATAGCTGAATGCTGTCGTTTTTTGACTTTCAAACTAGGGAAATTTGGATGGTGCAAGGTCGACTTCGTTAGCTTTATGAAAAAAGGGAGACTTTGTGTCATCTGAAAGCTAAGAGAAGACAGCATGTTTTAGTAAGCCAAAGGTACACGAATCAGGGCTATTTGACAGCGCTTATACTCCTCCAGAGCAACCTGTTTAGAATCCCCAGCACGGCTGCTTCAGGAAGAGGGTTATGCGTTACCACTTACAATGCTGCCATCTATTGGCTTAGGTGAGCTTTTATCCCTTATCATCAGTGTTGCCTTATTGTCCCTTATCAACTTTTTGCACTTTTAAGCTTTTTCTCGACGGCATTTATCTAGTTAAACATACACGCTTGCAAAAAAAAAGAGCCCCTCACGAGAATTGCATCAGGCTTCCCTGAAAGCCAGCAGAAGGAGCAAGCTGTTCTGAGGTGTCATTCATTTCACCCCAAAGTAAACAATGTGGACACTCAAAGAGCATTACTGTGCTTTGCCAGTGGCTACATGGTATCTGAAGAGTGACTAGCTCAGGTGTAGACATCACTGTCACACTATAAGTAAGCATAGAAAGACAGCAAAAGGAATATGAGCCCCTAATATGGCAGGGAAAGTCTTCAGAGAGAGGTACTGATGATTTTTAGTTCATTAATGTTTATTAATGAGGCAACAGGTAACAGAGAAAAGGGAGATTAACTACATACAACTTTGGATAAGAGTGATGATGCTCGGTTCAGAAGATTAGCTCCACTGTATGATTTCTTTGGCAGTAAAATTGTCCTTAAGGTATTTCTACTTCATCCTCTGCCTCCAGTAGCCTGTTCCTTTCCCTTCTCCAAAAGCTTAAATAAAAGAAGTAACACAAATAGTTTCCTGCTCACACACACCCCCCACAGTCCCTAAAAGGGAGCATCAGCCATTTTATGAACTTTAGATTCAGGTTGTACACAAGGTAGACTTAAGTACGATTTGTTTTAATACAAAAATTGAGAGGGGAAGATTTTGGCTTGATATAGGGAAGAATTTCTTCACCATGAGAGTGGTGAGGCGCTGGCACAGATTGCCTAGGGAAGCTGTGGCTGCCCCACCCCTGGAGGGGTTCAAGGCCAGCTTAGATGAGGTCTTGGGTAACTTGATCTAGTGGGATGTCCCTGACCATGGCAGGAGGGGTGGAACTAGATGATCTTTAAGGTCCCTTCCAACCCTAACTATTCTATGATTCTGTGATTCCAACACCAGAATTCACATCATGGCTGAAAATCTGCTACAAATAATGTAATGTTACATATGATTTTGTCTTGACAAGGAGAGTCAATATTTTCATTGCTTTGGACAGTTAATAATTAGTCTGCAATTCTAAGGGTGGCTTATATTAGATTTGGATTAACTCAGTAGAGCAATATTATAATAACACAATCTTTACAAAATAATGGTCTACATACAAATTTACACAAGTCTAACAGAACCACACATTTGGTTGTGACTGTTGTGTACTTCTTGAACAGTGGTACAAGAAAAATATCTAATTTTTTACTTCCTATCAACATCCCCTTGTTCTGGAAACTACCACTCTTTCAGATCTGATGCTTAAAGTGCTCTTTCAGCTTACATAAGCCATAAAGTGTGTTGCAAATTTAAACTTCTACATTTTTTACAGACCCTCAGTCATTGCCCTCAGTGCTTCTAAAATCGTAAGTTAATTTAAGTAAGTGGCTAATTAATGAATCTGAGTATTTAATAAATGCTTTCTGAGCTGTCTAAACTTGACAACTGCAAATGCTGTTTCTTATGAGGGAATTTCCCTACTCCAACAGCTGTTCTATAACATTTCATTCTCTTGCCAGGAAGCACCATGTTTTTTTTCAGTCTGGTTCATGACTAATCTTCAAACACTGGAGCAACGCTGAAAGCTGCAAGGAACGCAGCTATGGGAGAAAGTAGTTCAAGAACATCCTGCTGCATTACAGGATACCTTACAAGTCCCTTCCAACTTCAGATATTCTATGACAATAAGACCAAACCCTTTGGAAAAGAAATTGCATGAGTATGCACTTTGTTCTTGATTCAATTTACAGGTTTTGTTTTTCATGGGTGTAGAAGAAAATTATTTACAAATAAGAATTAAGGTGAGATCCTCACTGTTGCTGGACTGTATTAAGGACAGTGTAAATGGATTGCCTCTGAAAGCAAATCTTTCTGCCAGGCTGTTCCTTCTCCTCTGATAAAAGGTAGACTTTAAACATGTGAAAGATCTGCACGGGCTCCTAGGAAAACCCAGCTGTTACAGCAGCAAATATCTCATGGAGTGAAAGATTCAGAAGTGATCCAGTGAAAATAATCAGGTAAAACACACACACACACAAAATAAATCTGCCTTTAGCCAGGCAGAAAGTACTGATCTCACTGCTCATAAATCACATATGATCAGGGCTCTATCTAATGAGGTATTCATGTCATGGAACAGGTGATGTTGAGTGCTATCATGAAGCACATGCAAGAGAACCAGGTGATCAGGCCCAGTCAACAGGGGTTCGTGAAAGGCAGGTCTTGCCAAACTAACCTGATCGCCTTCTGCGATAAAGTGACTCGACTACAGGATGAGGGAAAGGCTGTGGATGTGGTCTTCCTGGACTTCAGTAAAGCCTTTGACACAGTTTCTCGCAGCATTCTGCTTCAGAAACTGTCACCTCTGGTCTGGACAGGCGCACGCTCTCCTGGGTGGAAAACTGCTTGGGTGACCGGGCCCAGAGAGTGGTCGGAAATGGAGTTCAATCCAGCTGGAGGCCAGTCACAAGT